>APFE031558103.1:0-38825 GCA_000404065.3 Pinus taeda
ATCTGGAAACTGCCCCGACTGCATATGAGAGATCTGGTCTGGAGTGGGTGAGGTACAATAAGCTCCCCACTAGCTGTCGGTAGAGAGTGCTGTCAACTAATGGAGTGTCACCTCCATCCTCAGGGCAGACCCCAGACAGAAAAGGAGTCGGTGTTGGCTTGCAGTCAGCCATGTGAAATCTCTCGAGGAGATCCCGTGCATACTTAGCCTGAGAGAGTTTGATGCCTGTGGCATCCTGGCTAATCTCAAGACCAAGAAAGAAGTGTAATGGACCCATGTCCGTCATCAAGAACCTGTCATGCAAGGCCCTCTTGACTGTAGCAATGGCTGAAGCCAAGCTGCCAGTGATTAGGGGGTGGGTCACCCTGTCTCAGTGGCTTGCTCCGCCTATTTCTCCGCTGATGGTTCATTGCAATGGGAGGTGGTGAGGGAGGCGAAGTTGACAGCCCATGCCCCCACCATTATGGTATGTTTTAGTTGAGAGGGCTTCGGGGATGATGGGGTCATGGCCGCCCACCCCTTAATTAAATATTCGGTGGTTGAGGGAGGGCCGATGGGGGTCATGGCCTATCAGCCCATAGTTAAATTATATTTTTATACATTGGATATGGGGGGTAGCAGGGTTGGTGGCCCGCCACCCTAATTTTTTGTTTTGTTTTGTTTTATTTAACAATAATTAGTCATTTTTGAAAAATTGAAAAGTGACCGGGAGAAATTAAACAAGCCACAAATTCACTCGGAATCTGGCCTAGGTTGGTCAGAATTTGGTGGCCAGATTTTGTCCAAATTGTCGCCTCCTTAAGCCTGCCCAGTCACCCAAGTCAACCGTGAACTTTGGCTACTCCTAACTTTCGCATATGAACTCGGTTTGACGAACCATTTGCACCACCGTGATCACAACGACGATATCTTCAACATGAACCTGGTTTGAGCACAATCCAAGAACTTTTATTTTTGACCCTTCTTGAGCCCTCTTGGACTTCTACATGTGTATAGAGATACCTGGATCAGTCCTCCCCACTAAGGAGCTTTTGGACCCCAAAAGAATTTACACTTAGCACACGGCTTGTGCCCTTTTCAATCCACACTTTCAATCACCTGCATGCAAAACTAGTACATTCTTTGCAATTGTGCACATCACACATAACTCAACAACCCTTCCTTGCCAAGAGTTTATAGCACACATTCATTGGCCAAGGATTACATAAAAAGTATTTAATACCTCAACTATTAATAAGGAAAGTCCAAAATATTATCGTTGCATTTTGAAGTGATGGAAGACACCATCACTTTTATATTTACTTGCAGCGTATGATTTACAATGGTGGCCATAACAAGCTACTACTTCTAAAAAAACCAACTTAATAAAGAACCACCATGAATGGGGTGGATTCATTTGTTGAACATGTTCACCTTTCAGCTCCTCCAACGATGTTTCTGGAGCATGGAGCATCAAACTCATGGTTTGTTTGGTGTCCCTCTTTGTTGCAAGGATTACAATGATTATTTTTCCTCCAAACTTTCGGGGCTGCCTTGGGGCACTTTCCCCGAGTGTTCCTTTGATAAGTGTTCATGGATCCCTCACTATTGCTGGAATGTGAGGAAGGAGTTTCGTCGCCTCTCATTGGCTGGTTACTCGCTGTATTGGAGCATTCTCCTATTTCCGTTCTAGCGTATCCAAGTCCTGCATGATGCGGCATTTCCTTTACTTCAATGGGGTTATGATGCCTTGGCCTTTGATGCTGAGGCCCTTTCCCTGATACCCCATTTTTTTCAATAGTTTGGATCCAATCCCTGTAGTATGTTTTTCAAAAGTAGCAAATTCATCATCATGAAAATCATATGAAATTGGAGAATCATTTTTTACCTCCAAGTAGCGATGTTGCAGCTTTTCCAAGGCCTCATCCTTGGCTTGCAACTGGCATAGTAATATTTGTTTTTCTTTCCTTGCCTCCTGTAGAAACCCCCTTAGCTTAGCATTCTCTGCTTGGATGCGGTGGTTGATCTCCTTAAGTTATTGGAGTCCGGCTGCGGGAAGTGCCATTTCGTTATGTCCATTGAAACCCTTGACTCATTGTCGGAATTAGACCCCAAAACTATGGGTCCTTCTGCAGCGATCCCAAGGGCTGCAAACATCATTTCATTTCCAGAATGAGACCCCAATTCAATGGGCCTACCTCGTGCAAATCCCGCAACTACGACCTTCTCATCTTCCTCCGACTCAGAATCTTGGTTTTGCTGCATGGTGGTGATGACCTTATGCTTCCCCTTTCTGTCATTTCTTTTAGGTCTCAGCTCATGGTGCAACTTCTAGTAATTTTCTTCATCATGCCCCTCTTTCTCACAATGTGTACAAGAGGGATTTTCTCCCCTTCTCTTGGCTGTTGTGGTTCTCTTTGGGTGGTCATCTCATCCACGTGGTCCCCTGTTTTCCAAATAAATGGCCTTTACACTGACCGAGTCAATAGTAGTAGGTTCAAACAATAATAATGAATGTCTAATGTAACGATCCAATATACTTAGTTACTACCTTGGGTGAGTCAAATGCAATGCCCAAATTAAGTGTTTGTTTCCTAAACTCCTCGATAAAGCTCTGAACATCCTGACCTCTGCCTTGCCTTAAGTATTGCCAATCCATTAAGGCTTGTTTCTTATAACCCAAGGGATAAAATTGTTCTTTTAATGCAGCAATGAAACATGATGAAAGAAGATTACCCACACTCTTACTGCTTCGCAATTTTCTCTCCCACTAGACGAGAGCGGTGCCATTCAGAGGAAGAGAGGCCAACTGAATCTTTTCCTCATCCTCTTCGATATGCTAAATCCTGCAATAGATCTCAATTTTTCTAATCCAATTGTTAAGCTTTTCTGCATTACTTTCACCATTATACATGGGTAGATCAAATTTGGCATCTAATTTAAAGAAAGGTTTCTTAGATGCACTCCTTGAATTTCTATGATGATGGTGATGAGAGGAAGAAGAGATTTCACTTGTGGAAGGAGAATAATGGGGCTCTTTTCCACCATTTCCATGCACTGAACCTTTTTCTTTTTCCTTTTTCCCTTCTGCTTTCTCCAGCTTTGAAAGCAACTAATCGACATTTTTTTCCATTGTATATAAGGTTTTGCGAAATTGAACTCCTCTTCATAACGAACCTCTTCATCTAACATGCTCCTCCTTCGATGTGCATGCCTCGCTTCGGGATTGAAAGACTTTAATTTCCCTTCACCTCTTCAGAGCCTATTTCTTGTTAGCATACAAACATGCAATTCACATCTACAAGGACTAGCTCTGGTACCACTTGATCCCAAAAATCTTTTCCTTGTGATGCATTAAAGAATTACATATTAGGCTTGCATTTAACCATGAAATTACAAGTGCATAAAAGAATAGGAAGAGAAGAATAAAAAGTCACACATAGAAGACACAAGATTGATATCGAAGTTCATCCAAGAGGGAATACGTCTCCCGGCCCTACTTGAATTAGTGGGGAGGCCTTGTTTTCATTAGATTCCAAAATAATGAAAGTACATCAAAATCAACATGAAGACCTTATACCTCCAAAATTGAAGAAGCCCAAAAATTGCAAACCTTTGATGGAGAAACAGACAACACCATTGAGTTCATGGTGTCAAGAAATGCTAAAACCATATAAAATTTGTCGAAAACTGACAAAATGAAAATCTAGCCCCTTGGAGAAATTGCTCAGATCATGGCTCCGCCCCTCTCTCTACACTGCTCATGGTTCTACCACTTGAAAATCAACCTACCTTGAACTATGTGTGTGCTCCTTCTCCCCGGTGCACTCTGCAAAAAGGTTTATTTAATGTTTTGATGGGCATACTTACCAATAATTTGGTTTGGTGTAATGACAACATTTAGAAATTAGTTGAGGAGGGGTTGGGGGATCAAATCTCGTCTCTCTCGAATCACCCACATAATATTTTTTTGCATAGTTTATTTGGGGGTGAGTCCACCAATCTCGGTGGTCCTCTCCCCCTATTTCTCCACCGGCAGTTCATTGCAATGGGAGGTGGTGAGGGTGGCGGGGTTGATAGCCCGCATCCCCACCATTATGGTGTGTTTTAGTTGAGAGGGCTCTGGGGGTGGTGGGGTCATGGCCGCCCACCCCTTAATTAAATCTTTGGTGGTTGAGGGAGGGCCAGTGGGGGTCATGGCCCATTGGCCCATAATTAAGTTATACTTTTATACATTGGATATGAGGGGTGGTGGCCTGCCACACCAAAATTATATTTTTTTGTTTTGTTTTGTTTAACAATAATTAGTCATTTTTGAAAATTCAAAAAATCGCAAATGGAGACAAAATAAACAGGCCACAAATTCACCTAGAATCTGGCCCAGGTTGGCTGGAGTCCAGTTGCCGGATTTTGTCCAAATTGCTACCTCCTTAAGCTTGCCGAGTCACACAAGAATGACTTTGATTGCTCCTAACTTTCACATACGGACTCAGTTTGATGAACCGTTCACACCACCATGATCACAACAACGATATCTTCAACATGAACCTAGTTCAATCACAATCCAAGTACTTTTATTTTTTACCCTTCCTGAGCCCTCTTGGACTTCTCCATGTGTCTAGAGCCACCTGGATCAATCCACAAATTTTAAAACAATGACATAAGAAAATAATTACATAAAACAAAAAATTCCTTTTATATGGTTTTTCTAAAAACTTTGATTAGGAAAAGCAAACTAAGCCAAAGGAACCAATCTTAGCTATTATCCCAAAAATATACATCTCCACCTTGAGAACAATTTACGTGATATATCATGCCCAAAATATTCATCACCTTATTTGCAAGCCAAGAGAAGCTAGGCACCATTTTAGCTTCTATGGCAAGACTGGTTTTGTGAGCATGCCCACACAACTTTTCTTTGTATGGAATTTTTCCAAAGCCGCCACTCGACTTTCATCAATAGCATGTCATTCAAAATGATATTTAACAGGTATATGTTTTGTCTTACTATGATAAGTTGGATTGATCGCCGAATGAATAACACTTTGACTATCACAAAATACTTTCACCTTGTCCCGCATCCTTCCACATTCACCTAGCAAACCTTTTATTCAAATTTCCTTTTTGAAAGCATGCAAGACAACTACGTATTCTACCTCAGCAGTGGATAAAAAAACTATGTTATGAAGCTTTGACATCTAACTAACAACTCCACCCACAAGAGTAAAAACGTATCCAGAAGTGGATCTTCTCTTATCCAAATCACCTACAAAAATTGAATCAACATAACCACAGACTGAATCACTACTACCATTATAGGTGATACAATAATTACTTGTGCCCCTAAGATACTGAAGCACCCATTTCACTGCTGCTCAATGCTCTTTATATGGATTTTCCATGTATCTACTGACAACACTAGTTGCATGTAAAATATGTGGCCATGTACTAACCATCACATACATTAATCTTCTTACTGCATTAGCGTATGGTACACGAGATATATACTCATTTTCTTCATCATTACTAAGACAAAAACCTAAAAAAATATTGAAATGGGAAGCTCAAGGGATTTGAATAGGTTTCACATTATTCATACCAAATCTCATAAGCATTGTTCTCCAGATACTTCTGTTGTGATAACCACAACTTACCATTTTTCTTGTCTCTATCTATCTCCATGCCCAAGATTTCTTTCTTCTGCTCCAAGATCCTTCATTTCTAAAGTCCTAGCCAATTGAGCCTTTAACCTATTGATCTCAACCATTCTTTTGCTTGCTACAAGCATATCATCAACATATAACACCAAAATAATGAATATGCCATTTTCTAACTTTTGAAAGTAAACAAAATCATCATACTTACTTCTTGTAAAATTGTAGCTCATCATGAATGAATCAAACTCATTATACCATTGCCTGGGAGACTGCTTCAAGCCATACAATGACTTCTCGAGTTTGAAAACAAACCTCTTGTTGTGATTTTACCCTTCTGGTTGTCCCATATATATATCCTCATCCAAATCTCCATGTAAGAATGTTGTTTTAACATCTAGTTGCTCTAACTCTAGATCAAGTAACACAACTGATGCTAACAAAACTCTAATTGAAACAAGCTTAACAATTGGTGAAAAAATCTCATGGAAATCAATACCTTCCTTTTGAGAATATCCTTTTGCAACTAGTCTTGCTTTGTACTTATGAACAATATCATTGGCTCCTTTCTTCAATTTGTAAATCCACTTGCAATCGACAACTTTCCTTTCCTTAGAAAGTTCCACCAAATCCCATGTCTTATTTCTTTATAAGGCATCCATTTCCTCTTTCATTACTAATTTCCATTTATCGCTATCAAATACTTCCATTACTTTCTCATAACAATTAGGTTCTCCATCATTAGCAATTAAAGCAACATATGTAGCAAAATCATCATACCTTTTAGGAAAATATTTGATCCGTGTAGACCTTCATAGAATTTGTTGTAGTATTTCCTCAGTTTCCTGAGAAATTTATGTATCCTCGTCTACTTTTGTAGAAGTTTCTTCATGATCATCCTCCCTTGAAGATGATTGGGTTTCCAATTGAACTTGTTGAATCTGTGGTACTTTTTCATGTTTCATTTCACCATCTACATCTGATTTCATGGGTGACGATTAATCAAATATGACATCCCTGTTAAAGATGATTTTGTGGGTAGTAGGATCCCATAATCTATATCCCTTAACTCCACCATCATATCCAACAAATATTAGCCTTTTCTTATTTTGGATCCAACTTAGAATGTTGATTCTTTGGGATATTAGCATAGGCATCACAACCAAAAAATTTAAGATTTGAAAAATCATAAGGTTGACATGTCCATACCTCTTCCAGAATATTATAGTTAATTGTAGTTGATGGTGACCGATTTACCAGATAGCACACTGTAAGAACTTATTCTACCCACAATTCCTGTTACAACGTGGCATTACTGAGCATACTCCTTAATCTCTCTAGAAGAGTCCTCTTCATTTGTTCATCAACACCATTTTTCTGAGGAGTATAAACTGTGGTTTTATGTATTTCGATCCCAAATTCCTTGCAATAATTTTGAAATTCCTTTGAAGTAAACTCAGTTCCATTGTGAGTTCTCAAACATTTAATTGACCTACCAGTGCTCTTTTCAACCAAAGCTCTATACTACTTAAAAGCATCAAATACATCAACTTTTCTTTTCAATAAATAGATCCACACATTTCTAGAGTAATCATCTATAAATGTTACAAAATATGAAGATCCTCCAAAACAAACTTTAGGAGATGGTCCCCAAATATTTGAATGGATGTAATCGAGGATAAATTTACTAACATGTTTTCCTGTTTTAAATTTTTGTCTAGATTGCTTTCCATAAATACAATGCTCATAGAAATTCAAATTCAAAGATTTAAATCTTTGGAGTAACTTATGATCAACCAATACCTTCAGCCCTTTCTCACTCATATGACCCAAGCGTTGATGCCATAAATCAGTAGAGTCACTTGCACCTTCAGATGATACTATTGCATGATTTGTTTATGTCATTCCCTCAAGCTTATAAAGGTTCCGAAATATTTTAGCCTTCATGACTACCAAGATGCCTTTCGTCACCTTCATAACTCCACCTCGAACTGTACATTTATAACCAACAAAATCTAACACTGCCAAAGATATTAATTTCTTTCTAAGCTCAGGCACATGCCTCACCTATTTCAACGTTCTAATAGTACCATCATACACCTTAATTCTGATACTACCAATCCCAACAATTTTGCATTTAACATCATTACCCATGAAAACCACACCGTCATCAATAGATTGGTATGAAGAGAACCAGTTCCTATGAAGAAACATATGATGGGATGCACCAGAATCTAGCAACCAATTATGATGATGTTGAGAAACAATAGAAGTGGACAATACTTCATCAACAATACTTGCACTTGTTTTAGTTGAATTAGCTTCCTTTGTAGAGTCCTTTTTAGTAGCTTGTTCCTTTCTTTTCTAGCAATCCTTCTTAAGATGCCCTGATTTATTACAATACCAGCACTTTAACTTACTCTTCTTTCCTCTTGACTTCTATCTTGATGTGTCTCTCAAATTCTAATCTTTTCCTTTTGATCGACCTCTTGCCACCATTACTTATGATGTTGAGCTTTCAAGGATAGATTTATGCTGAGTTTTCTTAGACAACAAAGATCCCACAAGAGAACTAAAATAAATGGTATCGATAGAACTAAAACTGATAGAGGTTCCAAAATCATCCCAAGACTCAAGCACGAAACACAATAGTGTAATTGCTTTTCCTTCCCGTTCGAGATTTACATCTATACTAGACAACTGACATAAAAGCATATTGAAAGAATTCAAATGATTAGATATCTTCGTACCTTCCTTCATCCACAAACTGTATAACTTCCACTTCATGTAGACTTTGTTTGTCAAGGAATTTTTCATATAAAGGCTTTCTAACTTGGTCCATAAGTATGTAGATATTTTGTCTCCAACGATGTTAAACAACACATCATCTTCCAAACCCAGATGAATAACACTGAGGGCTCTTGAATCCATGTTCTCCTAGTTTTCATTATCCATCCCCACAAGTTTATTTGCCCTGCCTAGCAATGCCTTTTCCACTCCTAGTTGCACAAGCATATCCTGCATCTTAACCTTCCATAGCTCAAAGCTATTACTACCATTAAAATTTTCGATTTCAAACTTCGCAATTTGCATTTTCGCCATTAACACAAACTTTTCCTGAAAGCTCTGATACCACTTGTTGAGTTGAGCAGTGAAAGAATAACATGTAAATGAATTGAAATTGTAGAAAATAATGGCAAATAAACAAGATAACAGAATAATTAAACACAAAGATTGACACAATGTTTTACGTGGTAAAACCCTCCTTGTGAGGGAAATATCGACGAGGAAATGATAATGAGTGTTCTTATTATTCAAGGGAGATTTACAACAACCAAATCACAGGCACACTATCCAACTATTCAACCCACTCTCCATTTTTTTTTATGTTTTTCATATTGCCTCTATAGACTTACATGGATAAATAGAAACTTGCCAGAGTTTTTCTAAATCCATCCACAACTTTAAGAAACTAATTACATAAAACAAAAAAGTTCCTTTTATATGTCTTTTCCAAAAACTTAGATTAGGAAAGGAAACTAAGTCAAAGGAACCAACCTTAGCTATTATCCCAAAAATATAGGGAAATAACTAGTAAGTTCTAACAAAGCGGCGAAAATGGAAGCAGAGGATGACGCGAGGGCCAAAAAATTAACTAGAATTGGGTTGTGGTGCTTTCAATGCGACTACAAAGATCTTCCTTGTATGAGTAAGAGTTCTTCAAAGGTTAGAAGGAAATAGAGAAGATATGCCCAATCCTTTGCTGTCATTGAATTCCATGGTTGAACCTGAAAACCCTTCAATATCTACGAGTGAGATATGTTCAATTTTGATTAAATAATATAGGGAATTTTTCTTAAATTCATTATGGCCGTTGCTCCCTTTGCTACGACCTCTAGGGATGAGATTGGTTAAGATAATACCAAGAAAACCTTGATAATATATTTATTTTATGCCTCTTACAGTAGTGAAATATTGTCTTTAATGGTGATAATTTTAGATATAAGATTGCTTTCATCTCTTAAGACTTTGTGTTTATGATGGTTGTCATAAGCACATACAACAATTGGTTTATGTTGATCTATGACATCCACATTTTGTCATTTTTTAATAACAAATAAATATAACAACTTTACGTTGAATTAGGAGGTAGCATAAAAGTTTGAGTTCTAAAACATTGTTTAGCTAAAGCTTTTAGCTTACGCATACATAACTATAATTTGAGAAAGTTTTTCAGAAAAATTTCAATATCAATAATATTAGCACAACCATATTGGTAAATGTGATTAGTATAGGAAGAAAATGCACAATCACCCTAGTAAATGCAATTAATCACATTGGTAAATGCATTTAATATAAACCGATAAAACCTTAACATTATAACCCTATATATTAAACCATTTATATTAAACACCCAATATTATAAACCTTCATATGAAATCCGATATTAAAAACCCAAATCTTAAACACTAAATGTTATAACCCCAATGTTATAAACGCAAATGTGATAAACTCCAAGGTTATAAACTCTCATATTATAACCCAATTGTTATAAACCCTAGCCCAACCACAATAGTAAATGTGGGTGATATATCTTGATCCACTTATATCAAACACATGCACAATAACGTTAGTAAATATGGTTGAATATTAAACCCTAAATATTAAAACATATATATTAAACACCTACTCTTATAAACTCTAATATTAAACCCAACATTATGAATCCTAATATTATAGATCCTAAATATTAAACCCTAATATTATAAACATTATATTATAAAACTTATATGTAAAATCCAATTTTATAAACCCCAATATTAAACCCTATATATTATAAATCTTGTACTATAAACCAAAAATGTTATATTATAATCCAAATACTATAACCCAAATGTTATATTATTAAACCCTAATATTATAACACAAATGTAATAAATCTAAGTGTTACAATATTATAAACCATAATGTTAAAACCTAAATGTTATACCAATTTTATATTGCTAACCCCAAATATCAAACCCTCAGATTATAATCCAAAATGTACAAACCCAATCCCAAATGTTATAAGCCAAATATTATGAATCCAAATATTATAAACCCATTATTATAAACTCAATGTTATAAACCCAAATATTATAAACCCAATATTATATTATTAAACCCAAATATTATAACACCAATGTTCTAAATCCAAATGTTATAAACTCCAATATTATAATCCAAATGTTATAAATCTAATGTTATAAACCCCTATGCTATAACCCCAATGTTATAAATCCAATATTGTAAACTCGAATGCTATAAACCCAATATTACAAACTCCAATATTATAATCCAAATGCTATAAACAAGCATAACCACATTAGTAAATGTGGTTGATATACATCCATCCATATATATCAAATATATGCACGACCACATTAATAAATGTGGTTGAATATTAAACCCTATATATTAAATCCTATATATCATAAACCAACTTTTATAAACCCAATATTATATTATTAAACTAAAATATTAAACCCTAATATTATAACACTCGTTATAGACCCAATGTTATAAGCCCAAGTTATAACATTAGGGTTTATAATATAAGGTGTTTAATATATATGATTTAATATTCAAACACATTTATTAATGTGGTTGTGCATGTGGTTGATGTATGTGGATCGACATATATCAACCACATTTAGTAATGTGGTGCTAGTATTATAACACCAATGCTATAAATCCAATATTATAATTCAAATGTTATAAACCCAAATGTTATAAGCCCAAATAGTATAAACCTCAATGTTATAAACCCTAATATTATAACCCAAATGTTATAAACCCTAGCACAACCACATTAGTAAATGTGGTTGATATATGTTGATCCATGTATATCAAGCACATGTAGTGACATTGATAAATGTGGTTGAATATTAAATCTTATATTCAAAACCCTATATTATAAACCTTATTATTAAATCTAATATTAAACCCAATATTATAAACCCTAATATTAAAGACTCAATATTAAAAACCCCTATATTAAAAACCAAATATTAATCCTTAATATTACAAATACTAATATTATAAACCCAAATTGATGAATGTTGACTATCAAACATTGTCGAGCATAGTTGGTCAATCCTAATAATAACAATAATATTATCATTGTCACAGCGTGTAAATAAGATTGGTGAGCCCTCTAAAATTATTATTGTAGGCTTGATTTATGGTTAACTATTAATAATGTATTGAATCATATTATAATAAAAATAATAATATGGTCAAGTATTAATAATATATTGAATCATATAATAATAAAAATAATAATATAGTCAACCTTAATAGTAATATTATTATTATTCAACCTTATTAACATTAATATTATTAATATGAAACATTTTTAATCTTCATTGCACCTCACCAAGGTTGACCTTAGTTTAATAATGTTGACAATGCTTGTCTTTTGACAACCATGGTTGTCAATAACTGAATATGGTTAATATAGTCAACCTTATTATTATCATTATTAGTCATCTTTATTAATATTAATGTTATAGGGTTTGCCAAGTTCGATCATGGTCAACTATTTAAATATTGGTTATAATGGTCGAATTTGTTTGACTATGTTTGGCTAATGGATAATGTGGTTGACCATGTTTCATTATTAATATTAATCAATAACATTTATAGATGATTATGTTTCACCGATGTTGAAGAGTGTTGACTACCAAACATATTCAAATATAGTAAACGACATTAGTAAATGTGGTTGATCATTTTTGTAATGTCACATTGCAACGTCAAAGAACTCACAATGCTGTTGAAGAAAGCACATGCAAAACCACATTAATGCAGTTCATTAAATATTAAACCCTATATATTAAATCCTATATATTAAACACCATATATTATAAGCCATATATTATAAACCGGATATTATAAACCCTAATCTTAAACCCAAAATTATAAACTCTATGTAATAAACCCAGTATTATAAGCTATAATATTAAATCCAATATTATAAACAATAATATTAGAATCTAATATTATAAACCCTATATATAAACCCCAATATTAAACCCTATATATCAAACACCTCATATTAAACACCCAATATTAAAAACCCGTATATTAAAAACCCAAATATTAAACCATAATATTATAAGCCAAGTTGATGAATATTGACTATCAAACATTATCGAGGATAGTTGGTCAACTGTAATAATAATATTATTATTGGAATTATTAGGGTTTGTGGATAAGGTTGTTAAAACCTATAAAAGTATTATTGTAGGGCTAACCAAGTGATTATGGTAAACTATTAATAATATATTGAATCATATAATAATAATACTTTCTTTCACACACCATCTAGCATATTCTAGGAAAGATCCGTAGAGCGACAAATCCTTTTATCAGATTTATTTTTGGTACAACACTTTGTGTTATGACTTTATGGTGAAAATTTTCAAGAGGTCTTAGATTATCAAAGAGATGATAGTGAAACTAGAGAAGCTAGAGAATAAAAGGGAATCCCTACCATCTAGAGGACCTATGAGCCCCATCAGTAAGAAAAAAAGAAAAGAAAATTTATGCAGTACATTCATTTGGCCTTAGAAATATGGCATAATTCATCCTTCTCCCATTTTCAAACATGTATACAAACATCCTTAAAAGTGAGTGAACTGCTAGAAACACCTAAAATTAAGGGTAATTTTTTTGAAGACATTGATCTATATATTTTTATGTTATCCACAAGCATATTAACTATATTTGGTTCTTCAATACGGTGTGGAGCCATAATTAAATAAAAGAAATGATTTATTTCATAGCTAACTATGCACCTTTCCATACACCCGCAAGATTTTTTCCTTCCAATGTAAGCTGTGGAATGTTAGTTGATTGTATAAGACAAACATGTTTTTTATTCCTTTGAAAAAAACATGTAATTTTATTTCATTTTGTAGAATGATACAAAATTACATTATGAATATACACATCACTTCGTGTATTCTAAATAGGTGCTGTGTGGATATGTCAAATTCAATAAGCCTTGTGAATAAGTGCTTTTCACTTCCCTGTCATTACATGTTCGGAGTTTGTATAATATAAAATATGTGAAGTGGAACTTAACCTTAAAAAAATATTCAAAAATAGTAGTGTATGACTACCAAGAGATAGGGAATGTAGCAAAAAATAAAAAGAGAGAAGAAATAATTAGGAGCCCATACATTCGACAGGTCTGCTTCCCTCTATAAAAGTCTTGTGATAGTATTCAAAGGAGTTGTTTTCTTGCTACTGAAAAGTATGCCATGCTGAAGCATTAGGCATTTTTTGGATAAGAAATACACTTGAGTGTTCCTTTCCATGGACACGTGCACATAAAATGTTGTCGAATGTTGTTTTTATTCTCAAAACCTCATCTAAAATTGGGGAAATAATTTAATTTTTTTTTGCATAGCTTCACACCATAAATCTAATTAATCATTAGAAGGGAGTCACTAAAAACTTGAACTTGAACTTGAAACTTGAAGAGGGCCATTGTGGGACATTGGTACCTAATAGTGTCCATTGATTTCCATGAGCATGTTATGACTTGTATGATGGTTTTGAGGTAGGTCTATGCCTTGGTTTTGTATCTTTTGATGTGAGGAATCCTTACCAAGGGATGAATCACCCGAGATAGGGGATGTCGAGGAACTTGGAAGGTGAGTGACTGCACGGAAGGGGGTGACTGAATTTCCTCAAGGACTATGTAGTGGAGAAGGGAAGGTCGCGGATATATGGGTTCTGGTCACTAGAATTGCTAAATGGAATCAGATGCACATTGGGAGTGCACCATGGAACAACGAGTCAGTAAATGTTGATTGAAGGGACAAGGGGCACAAGATTTTAGTGTTGGACAATGGATGCAACTTTGACTGTGGTAGTGGATTATGGACTTCCTAGGAAGGAGGTGAATCCTGGTATTATTTTCAAGGTGGAGGTGTGAGCCTCTAGATTCCCTTATTGACTAATATGGGAATTGTATCCTTTTATTTGTTGGTTTGGAAAATGTGCATATGTGTATATGTGATTATTGTAAATACCATAATGAGCTATGTTATAAAGCTCTAGTAAATGGTATGTTTGTCATGTTTGAGCAATGCTCATTGTAAATACCACAATGAGCTATGTTATAAAGCTCCATGGGTAGTTTGTTTTCTTTTCAACAATCTTGTTGGTTATATGTGTCATTGAACACCGAGGACGGTGTTTCCCTACAGGGGAGGATTCTGTAACAGCCCTGCTTAAAAATCTACGTAAAAATATATAATTCCACGGTGATGGGACATTTATTCGAAGCTGAATGGTGGGGGAAACATCCTAATGGGTGTTGATTTGATTTATTATGGCTAAGGAAATTGGCAAAGGCAATGGCTAGGGATTTAGAAAGGAAAAATGGAATCTTTGGCAAATTTATTTAAGAAAATAATGGAAATTAGGAGAAAAATGAGGTGAAAGGTCACATGTTGCATGTGAGGAGGGAATTGAAGGAAAATAATGGAAAATGAAGAAAATAGAGGCCTCATTCATAAAAAGGCTTAGGAGAATCAGTGGGAAGGAGTTGATCAGTTCATTTTTGGAGCTCTCTCATTATTCTCTCTCTCTCATACTCTTGGATACTTATAGTTTTCTTGGAGCACTCTTGGAGGGTGTGGCATACTTGGATTATTGGAACAAGAAGGAAAAGGAAGAGAAGGAAAGAGAAAGAGGGCACTGGGATCAACAACTACAACAGAGTTTCTTGCAAGTGCCGAGTTGAATGTATGTTTCCTTCACTAGTTATGTCATCCATGGAATATGCATGTGGATTTTTGGTTATGATCTGTCATTGGCATGGAGGATGGTCGAGATTGACAATGGATTGCCTAGCCTTGCCATTTACTGGACAACAATGGTGATTTTCGGTTTACTTTCATTGTTTGTTTTTACTTGGTTCTCATGTTTCCTTAGCGTGGTTTGAGTTACTAGTCTTGGAATCCTTGGTTGGATGAACACTCTAGAAGCCCTGTAACAACTTGGGTTGAGTTACTAGTCCTAGAAGCCTTGGTTGGAAAAACACTCTGCAAGACCTACTGGGTTGAGTTACTAGTCCTAGAAGCCCTAGTTGTACAAACACTGTGGAAGCCCTGTATAAGTTGTGGGTTGAGTTACTAGTCCAAGAAGCCTTGGTTAGACAAACCCTCTCGAAGCTCTGGAAGGCTTGGATGGACAACAATATGATGATGGTTTTGTGATGTCTGATTGTGAGGTGGAATAACTATTTGATGGGTTGAGTTGGATGGCAACTAGAAGCCCTAGATGAGTTTTGATTGATGTGTTATATGATATCCTACATTCATGCTTGGAATATGGCACGAGGGTGATGGTTAAAAAGAGATTTGGCTCAGCCATTCTACGGTCGGGTGGAACATGGAAACCCCCATCCCGGGTTTTTATTTTGCATCAGTAATCAAAGGTTATTTCAATTTGTATCTATATGAGCATCATGATGGATTATATGTGGTTTATATGGTTGTGATTTCATTGGTATTTTTGTCCCTACTATGTTGGTTATGTATGTATTTTATGACAACAATTACGTATCACTCTCATCATGCTATTACTTTTTATTGAATGATCAATGTATCTATGACCTAATGGATGAAATGGAAGCTAATGTGTTAAGGAGACAATGCTTCATAACTAATCTCGGATAAGTAGGAGACTCTTACACTTAATTATGTTGTTTACACTTGTAGGATACATGTTCGTGGTATGATTGATGAAATTCCTATCATGGATAGTACGGGTCTGGTTAAGGTCTTGATCAACTTATTTATTTTGCATCATTGTTTCCCTATACATCTCCTTATTCTAAGTTATCATTTTATTCTAGATAGTGGCCCGGGCTCCAGGCCTGAAAGAGTGGCTTAAATCTAAGGGGAACTGGAAATTCTGGTCAATTGTCACTGGCAAGTAGGCCTATGAGAGCTACTTTTGGTTCTGGTCACTCCCTTTCCCATAGCATGAGAGTGACTATGGCCTAAGAGGTCCAAACCAGTAGTGGGACCCAGGGATAGGCTGTCTGAGTGGATGACTTGTCGCCTGAGGGTTTTTTTGATGATGTTGGATAATTGTGTGTGATGTTTCGTCGATTCCACTTCTTTGAGGTCACATAGGAGGTCGAATCTTAACGTAGTGGCCTCTTGTCTCATGTTTGCTGGTGGGCTCCAGTATTGCATCAATGATGCTGCAACTCCTGGGACTCCCTTATTTACTTTTATCAACTCGGTTGTTCATAACAAACCTGGAAGCGATGGTGCTATATGCACAAGTACTAGCTCTTGCCGCAGGTTGTCACTTGACCAGCTGACACAAGTTCGCTAAGAGCTTAATCCAACTTCTATGAGCTCTTAGAAGAAGATTTTAACTGTGATGGATGAAAGCTAACTCAAAAGAGGCTATTCTACTTGTAGAAAGAAGTTGAAAGCTGAAAGGAAATGCAAACCCTAGCAAACCCTAGTTTTACCGATTAACCCTACTGGTGCAAGAAACGAGATGAAAGATATGGAAATGAATTTCATTGAATCTTGGAAAGGTAAGATGCATATGACTAAGCTACTTCTGAAGGAAAATATGGAAAAAACATCTTCTTTTATTTTTGAGTAATTTTGCAGAATTATTATGCATGTGCTTTAACGATTTTTTACTGTGCAGAGGTTGATTGGCGAAACGAAATGGAGTGGGCACTTGCAAGAGGTTCGGAAGGTGAGAAGAGGGCCTAAGGGATCCCTAGCACATTTCCAGGGAGTTTCACAGCGATCAGATCTCGAAAAACTGTTCACGTGAACTTCTACAGGAAGTCTACACGGGTTCTATAGGATGTTCTATAGGACGTTCTACAGGAAGAGCTGGAAGAGGATTTTAGAGGGTTAATGGTGGAAAAATGGTGGTAAAGTGGAAATGGAGGATGGATGAGGATGTGAAGGGGTCTAGGACTTGGTGAATGAAACTAAGGAGTGACGAAGGTGGTTGGATTTAAGGATGGAGGGAGCAAGGTTGCACAAGAATGTAGAAATTAGGGCAAATTGGAAAGTGTGGAAAATGAAGTGGAGGAATCTTGGATTAGGGGTTGGAGCAGGTTTTATGATGGAGGAAGGATAGGCAGGGATGTATTACAGGTGCTCTGCACACTATTTTCCAAAACTGATTGAACAAAGACTAGAAAAACCAGAGATCTATGTATTTTGACCTAATCTGACCTAAAAACTAGAAACATGATGAACAAAAGTTTATAGACAAGAAAGGATGCAAGATAACTATGGAAACTAAGAAAGAACACATCTAGACATTCAAGTACAACTGGTATTAACTCTTCCAACTAAAAATCTAACACTAGCAATTGCATGGAAAGGCAAAAACAGTGTTTTTGTGGCAACAAGTATGCCTTGGTCTCAGCTCATGGTCCCAAGGAGGGAGAGGTGAGATCAAGGATTGCTTGATGGCCTTTTTGTAGATATTTTCTATTACCAAACTGTCAAATCAACCTGAAGCATGAAAAGTTAGTTTAATCATAAAAAACAACCTAAGTAACAAAGCAAGATCTTAACCTAAATAATAGAAATTATTCTATGAATGCAAGGAAAACACATAAAAGTACACAAAGGAGGTACTGGCACTTGGGTTGGGCCCAACCCCAAGAGGGACAGTCTCCTTAGAAAGCTCAGAGCTGGTGCAAATCGAAATTTATCTCCATTACTCAAAAAATAATCATGTCACAAAACTGTTTACAACAAGAGCTCGAAAATGAGTTGAAAGGCAGAGCTACACTAAAGTGTGAAAAACAACTATTCAATAGCTAAAATACCAAGGCTTGAAGCCTTCCTACTTATGCACCACGAGGAATCCCGATAGCCCTCCTTAACTTTAGGAGCTTGGCTGCTAAAAACTGCAATTAACTAGCCACTTCACAAAATCTGCTCAGTTGCCCCTTGAAATCATCTTTGATGGGCTGTTGAACTCCAAGTTGATGGTGGAGAACTCGAGGAATGGGTCATTTAGTGCAAGAGACAACCTTCCTACAAATCCTCAGCCTTGTTCCTTCGTATTTGGCTGTCAACTTGCTCATAAATGTTGGACCTTGGTCCCAAAGATGTCCAAAAATATGCAATAAGCATGTATTAGACTTTGTGGTCAAGTGACTATTCTCATTCATTCAATTAACATAAATATATTAAAAATCATGCATAAAACTATGAAGAATGGTGGATTAATAGAGAATAATAAGCAAAATGAGCCCAATAAGTTACCCATTTTTGGGGCTCATCATCACCCCCCTACTGAATGTGTTGCTCATCCTCTGAGCAACTAATCCAGCTCATTACCTTTGATTGCTTTGACTACCTCCCTGACATCCCAAGCTTCCAAGGTGATGTCCTCTTCTCAGTCATGAAACCCTACTTTTCTCTCTACCTCCTTCCATTTCCTGTGTTCTTCCTCTTCTTTGACCCCTTCCAGTAGTCCTAAAAGCAATGGAGGACTGAACTTTAGGCCAATCCAGTTGCCCTGCAGATTTTTCATTGACTGTTTATAAAGTGGTACTCTTGCCAAATCCTCCCTCGTCCTTGTTGGGGAGTGGTACTCTCTTATTTTCAGACTATGGGACAATGCATTCCATCTCCTTGTGCAAGCATGAATGCAGTTATCACCAAGTAGTCTTTCCATGTCTTCAAAGTGAGCAATGTCCTGAGCTTGCCTTTCAACGTAGTCTGGGAGAACCTGGGGGTTGTGGGCAAGGTGTTGATGGGCATATATTAAAGCTGAGGGATCTTCTGGGTCTACCCCGATCATGAGTGGCTCACTTAGCTCTCTGTCCATAACTTTCTGAATTTCTACTGCCCTCTTTTCGTCATATTTTAACCAAGAGGCCATGGCCATGAGTTTCACATCTCCCAATGCAGCATTAGGGTCCCATAGATTCATGTTTGGAAGTGCCAAGTTGTATAAATAGAATTTTGCTAACTTGGCCTTATCTTCAGCTGAGCTACTGTCACACAAATACATGAACTGATTGTAATTCTTGAGTGGAATGGCGCCCCTTTGGGCCAATGTGTTAATTTAAAATTGCAACCATTGATCTCTAAGATATAATTCATATGACTTAGCAAGTTACCTACATTGTAAGGCTTCTACTGCACAGCTAGCCATGCAGGCCATTTGGGCTTCTTTCTCTTGCACCTATTGTTTTAAAGCCTGTATTTCTTCTGCTGCCTATGACTCTTTTTCTTGTAGCAGCTTTGTCAGCATCTCAACATCAGCTTGCAGCTTTTCCTCTCTCTGTTGTTCCTCAATTGTTTCCTTGTCTATTGGAGGTCCTTATTGCTGCTGCTGCCCTCCCAAAATGGACGACATATCTTTCTTATGACCTCCTTGTAGCTGTGACTGTTGTTGTTTCAGCAGCTCATTCTCCTCCTATAATTTGGCTCTTTGACTTCTTTCCATGTGCCTCACCATGGCCAACTCTTTTCTTTATTCTTTGAGTTGTTCTTCCAGGTGGCCTATGTTTTCAACACCCTTGGATTAGGAAATCCTCATCCAAGTGTGAGTCCTAACCCGTTCTTGTTCCAACGCAAAGAAAAGTGGTACAGCAAACTTCTGTGGGATGATCTTCCCACCTTCTAACAGGTTGTAATATGAGCCCAAGCTAGGTTGAGGGCTTGGTTCCAGTATCTCCTCGGTCTTTTCTTCTCCCCGTGATTGTTTGGCTACCTTCTCCTCCAATTTCTTAGTCTCCTTTAACTTAGCTAGAGTTTCCTGTAGAGATGTTTCAGCTTCCTATAGAGTTGTCTTTGAGTCCATCATCCTAATTCTCTCTCTCCAGGTGGAGGTTTTTGGGCTTCCTCTTTCATAGGTGATAGATATCTTTGAAGGAGACTCTTCTTTCGGTTTAGTGGTTGTGTCCTTAATGACAATTGGTTCCTTTGATTGTGGCTAGGGTTTTCCCACTTTGATCCTTGTACTTCTCCTGGCTTTAAAGTACATGGAGGTTTTCCTCTTTCTCTTTCCTTTTAGTTTTGTAGGTGTTCTTAATGCAGCAAGCATAGTTGCTGCCTCCCTTGCCAATGTCTCAAGTGATTTCTCTTCCTGCTGATATTTTTCTTTGCTTCCTGTAGAAATCTATGTGTCCACTGTTTCTGTCTGTGTCGCTCATATCTCAGGGTGTGTCTTTCCCTTTCCTTTCTAGGTGCCTACTTTGGCTGTGGCAACTTTCATTTGGGCTTTCTCTGCCTTTTCCTTTCTACTCTACATCATCTTTTCCCTTGCTATTTTTTTTGTTGTTTCTTCCTCTGTTTTAGGCTCAGCAGTCTCTCCGTGGAGCTGTTGTTTTCCTTTCTTATAGAACCCTTCCTCTAGAAGGCTCCCGGTTCCTGCAGAATGAAACTGTGCTTCTGATAGAGCCCGATAGGCTGGAGATTTTTGAAAATAGGAAAAAAAACCAGTGGAGGACAACTAGTTAACTGTTCTGGAAGCAGTGGATGCGTACTCCAATCGAGAACGTTTTGAGTGCACAATGAACAGAGGGTGGTGCATGTTTCAACTGAGCATCTTTTAACTGCGGCATGATTTGTGGTGAGGGGATGAGGTGGACGAATCAGACTGTTGATCTGACATCACAGCCATAATGTTTCTACATGTTTCTAACCACCATCACCTCCATTCTGTCGTTATCCGCTGCCACCACTACCAGTCTTGATGATTTCTCCCTAAATGGACACTCCACACGTGTTGGCTTTTGAGTGCACAATGAACAGAGGGTGGTGCATGTTTCAACTGAGCATCTTTTAACTGCGGCATGATTTGTGGTGAGGGGATGAGGTGGACGAATCAGACTGTTGATCTGACATCACAGTCATAATGTTTCTACATGTTTCTAACCACCATCACCTCCATTCTGTCGTTATCCGCTGCCACCACTACCAGTCTTGATGATTTCTCCCTAAATGGACACTCCACACGTGTTGGCTGCACATCTAATCGGCAATTTTGAATGTAATGGGGCTCGTTTGGATTCGACGAGGATATGTAACTGGCCGAGGGTGGCCAGTTGACTGGCGACTAATTCCACTCAATCTGAACCATTCCCATAGTCATGCAACTTTAAAATATGATTTATGCAATTGAAGAATGAGTTTATGCACTTACCTGCATGGTCGCGGCCGTGTTATGCAGATTTCGGATTTTGGAACCCATTCCTTTGTTTATTGTTGTTGCATGCACACTACATGCTTGGCCTCAGTTGTTGCTGATGTTCATACGTTTAGGTAGAGCTCCATGCATGTCTCTTCTGCCATACTTTGTTGTCCCTATATCTGGAGTATGTCTTTCAGAGGGATCAGCTGCTACAGGATTCCTGTAGGATGTCCTGTAGCTGCTTCTCCTCCTGGAATGCAAGCTAGAATGAGCAGGGCTATACTGCTGATGAGGGTCTCAGCTGATGAGGAGTCTAGAGGGAGGGTAACAGGTATGATGAGTGAAAAGCTACTGCTGGATTTGTCATTAAAAAGTTTTTGCTGGCAGTATGAAGAAAACCGGATTTATGTGTGTGACTGTGCAGGAACATAAAAAAATGAGTGCAATGGAGGTGTATAGAGATGGAAAAAGGGTGACATATGGCGATGGATGGAAACAGGGAGGTTGACAAGCCTCATAGGTAGATTCCCAGCCTTTGAGTCCTCTTATGAGATCAATTTTGGTTTGTCTGTAGGTTCTACAGGATCTTCCTGTAGAAGACACAGAACTTCCTGTAGAAGACATAGAACTTCCTGTAGAAGGTGAAATCTTAGCCCGAATGAGACCAAATCTTAGGAAAGGGTAGTGGTCATGGAGGAATGGATTGTGAGCGATGCTTGTAGCCTGGTGCTGACCTTTGTCTTTGTCTTGTACAATCCTCCTAACCTGCAATGTCCTTCCTGCAACAGACAATTTATTCAATAGAAATTAGGTTTATTTTTCTTTTCCTTTTTTCTTTTTTTTCTCTCTCTCTTTTTTTTTTTTAGTCTGAGATAGTTGGGGTGCCTCCAGGAGGTTTTCACCCTCACTGTTTTCCCCGGGCGCCTCCAATAGGTTTTCACCCAAGGATCTTTTATTCTTTTTTCTCTTTTTTTTTTGTTCAAGGTGTGGGTGGAGTGGAGATAGGGGCCTGCTCCACTTCCAACACTTATTTATCCAGAGTTTCAATGAACTCCTGCTTAGAAAGGGGCTTCTTGTAGATTTTCAATCAATGCCCATTGATGAGCATGGGGATGGCTTCTTCATCAATTGTCTTGATAAGGACTGAACCATTGTCATTGCATTTCTCCACTATATATGGTCTCAGCTATCTTGTCCTCAGCTTTCCTTTGAAATCCTTGTATCTTGAATCATATAACAGTGCCCAATTTCCTGGCTGAAATTGCTTCTCTTTAAGGTGCCAGTCATGCCATACCTTTCTTTGAAGTTGTACCACCTCTGAGTGGAGAAGGGCCTGCATTATTTGTTCATATAGCCCATTCAACTGAAGTAATATTTCTTGTTGTGCATGGCTAAGATCTAGATCAAACTGAGCTACCAACCTCAGTGTGTTATATTCAAATTCTATGGATAGCAAAGCCTTCTTCATGTAGACCAACTCATAAGGTGTGAAACCTGTTGTAGTTTTCCAAGTAGTTTTGTAGGCCCAGGTGGCCTCAACCATGTGATCTGCTCAATATTTTCTGCTCCTGCTCACCACTTTAGTGAAAATCTCTTCCAAAGCTCTGTTAGTGACTTCAACCTGTCCATTTGCTTGCGGATGATAAGGGGTGGAAGTTTTGTGCTTAATCTTGTGATGAGCGAGCAGGTCTTCAATCAGGTTAGAGGTGAACTGACTTCCTTGATCTGTGACTAATTATCTTGGGTAGCCAAACTTGTAGAAGATATTTTCCCTGAGAAACTCAGCCACTTTTTCTTCAGTTGCTGCCTTTTGCCCGCTTTGTGAGGTAGTCTGTGCACACAATGATGTAAGACTTTTGTTTTGAAGGAGGGTTGATAGATCATAGGACCCACAAATTCCATGCCCCACTTCTCAAATGGATCGAAAGTCACCTGAAGTTGGAGGAGCATTTCATCCCTTGGAGTCAGTTTCCCCATTCTTTGACATCAGTCACATTGGTTGATGTATCTCTTGACATCTTGATGAAGAGTGGGCCAATAGTAGCCTACCTGTAGAATTTTGAAAGCAGTTCTCTTTGCTGCAAAGTGGCCCCCATAGGGCCCATCATGACATGTCACGAGGATTTCAAAAACTTCCTCCTCCCTGACACAACGCCTCAAAATTTGATCTCGGCCAAGTTTGAATGGGTTGCCCCAAATCCAAGTGAATGGGGCACTTTTCCTCACGACCTTGCTCCTCTTTTGAGGATAGGTGTGGCGGGAACTGTGCTGAAACCAAGTAATTTGCTATATTAGCAAACCATGGAGAGAGTACTAAAATAGCAAACAAGTGTTCATCTGGCATTTGATCATCCAGCATCCCTTCTTCACCTGCAGGAAAATCAAGTCTAGACAGAAAATCAACAATGACATTTTCCTTACCTAGCTTATCAACAATGGTCAAATCAAATTGCTGCAATAAAATTAACCATCTAATGGTACGAGCATTCACATCAGGTTTATTCATCAAGTACCTAATTGCAGCATGATCAATGTGTACAAATGTTTGATAATCAGTGATGTAGTGTCTGAACTTGTTTAGGGAATGGACTACAACTAGGAGCTCTTTCTCGGTTACAATATATTTTAACTCTACCTTGGACATGTTTTTACTGACAAAATATATGGCATATGGCAGCTTCTCTTCAACTTTTCCTAAAGCTGCTCCTATGGCTTTGTACGAGGCATCTGTGTGAATGTCGAAAGGTAGGGCCCAGTTTGGACCTCTCAAGATTGGAGCAGTTACGAGCTTACATTTCAACGCATCCAGAGCCTCTTGACAGTTGTCATTCCATATAAACTCAACATCTTTCCCCAAAAGACCAAATAATGGAGAGGCTAGCTTATTGAAATCTTTAATGAATCTTCTATAATATCCTGCTAAGCCTAGAAAGCTCTGAACATCTCTTACCTTTTGAGGAGGTGGAACCCTTTGGATGATAGCAATCTTGTTGGGATCCACCTGTAATCCTTACTGAGAAATTGTATGACCTAGCATGGTCCCTTCAGTCTTCAGGAATTCACATTTCTCAGGACAGGGATAGGTTCATTTCAATACACTTGGTTAAAACTTTTCCCAGGTTAGTCACTACTTCTTGGAAGTTGGACCCATAAGGAGTAAAGTCATCCATATAGATTTCCACCGAATCATGAACCAGCTCAGCAAATATGCTCAGTACTACTCTCTTGAAAGTGGCAGGAGCATTGCATAACCCAAAGGGAAGGACCCGGTAGGAAAAGGTACCCCATGGACAAGTGAAAGTGGTCTTATCTTGGTCTTCTAGGCTAATTTGGATCTGATTATACCCTCTAAACCCATCTAGGAAGGAAAATAACTTCTTCCCTGCCAGGCCATTTAACACTTGATCTATGAAAGGAAGAGGGAAGTGGTCCTTCTTGGTAGCTTTGTTAAGTTCTCGATAATCTACATAGATTCTCCACTTCCCGTTTTTCTTGGGAAAAAGCACCAGAGGAGAAACCCACTCGCTGTCAGAGATGGGGTAGATGAATCCTGCATCCAACAACTTTTGCAGTTCTTCTTTGACAATGTCTTTAAGGGCTGGATTCATTCTCCTTTGAGGCTTCCTGACTAGTTTACAGTATTATTTAATGTAAATGTGATGGGTACAGACTGAAGGGTGGACTCCTTTCATCTCCTTATAGCTCCAAGCAAAAGCATCCAAATGGCGGTCCAATAAGCTACACAGCTCCTTCTCCTGAGAGGCAAATAGGGACGAGTTGATCTTCAAGTTTCTTTCAGGGCCAAATTCCACATTCTTAACTTGGGAAGAGGTCAGATCAGCCACACAGAGATCCACTAAAGCACTGGCTTGGGTGTCTTCTACCAACTCTTCTAATGGCAACACACTGGGAGGTGGATTTTGAATCAAATTCTCAATAAGGTCATCCTTGGTTTGAGGACCTCCCCTGGTGGCTTACACTGTGCACAATGGTGCAGAGTAGACTTCATCCTCATCTTCCTCCTCCAACTAGAGAGGTAAGTCATGTTCTAGCAGAGGTTAGGTAGGAGGATATAGGACTAGCTGTTTGGACATAGGCCCATTCTTGATGGTCATGCTCCTAGCTAGACAACTGATGTAAGCATTTGCAGTAACTAACCAAGGCCTTCCCAAAATGAAGGGGTATCCAGTGAGTTTCACCTTTGGCTGAAGGACTAAGAAGTCCACAAGGTACTCCCAAGAATGAATGGAGACCATGAAATCTTCCACAATCCCTTCGGGGGTCACGGTGGAGCAGTCTACTAACTGCAGTACTGTCGAGGTCTTTCTTAGGGAACTCTGAAGGTTGAGTTTGAGCATAGTGTCCCTGGTCATCACATTAATGGAAACCCATAGATCAATCAGGGTGTGGGGGATTATGGTGCCATTGATGTGGACATCGACTATAGGATTCCCATGGTCTAGATATTTTGGACAGATTACTTGTCCCAACATTAGGTCGAACAGTTGTCCTATGAAATTGATAGTTGGGGCATCTCTCTTGCGCCTGCGTGGGTGCCTAAAACACTTCTCTTTGATCAATTTGTTGTAGATTGGTACATCTTTGATGGCCTAGAGAAGTGGTATTTTTACACACAACTGTTTAAGTTCTCCCAGAAGTTCAGTCTCTTCTGGGTTTGGTTGTGTGGTTCCAGTTAGTCTCTCAGGAAAGGGTGGAATGGCTTTGGGTTCACTTTCCTGTTTCTCTTCCTCATCCTCCTTAGGAGGAGGTTGGCTATCTGGGAGGACATTCCTCAATCATAGGTTGATCTCCTGAATCTCCACAGCATAGGTAGGGCATGTTGTCTCTCCAGTATATACCTGTTGGGCCTGTCTGTTATTGGGGTTCAGGTTTGATTGAGCAGGCATCTGGGGTTGTCTTCAAGGAACAGGAGGTAATGGTTGTGGTTGAGCAGGTGGTGTAGGCAAAATGGCGAGAGGAGAGTTGTACTGGGGCCTCCACCCCTGTTGAGGTGCATTCCACTGAGGTTGTGGCTGAACATGAGAATGAAACGACTGAGCAGCAGGTTGAGTAGGGTATTGAGATGGATATGACCAAGGAGGGGGTGGGAACCAGGAAGGATGAGCAAGGGGACCCCAAGAAGGTATGTGAGTGGATTGGTTGGGGTTGTAATAAGTATGGGATGTCCCTTGCATCCCCTGCTGGTAAGGTCTGGATCCATGTGGCCTCCTTTGGTTCAGGAAGTAGAGTGGTTTAGTGGCTCCTTCAGCCTCTTGGTACATATCTTTAAGTCCGGGTAAGGTTGGGCACTAGTTTGTAGGGTGGTCTTCCTCACAGATGAAACATACCTATACGGAGTGCAATGGACACTCATTCCTAGGATGCTTCCTTGTACATCTGGGACAAAAGATGGCCAAATCCCCTTCAGCTTCTTCTTTCTTCTATTGGATTCGGAAAGTATCCAGTTGCATGGAAATGGTCCGTCTCATCTCACTTTTAAGTTCTTCCATCTGATTTGCAAACTCATGTTTGGAGAAGGTGGCACTGGCTGAAATTTGATTCCCCCTACCTCTTTTCTAGGTTGCCCTAGAATGGTTTCTAAACACAGTCTTTATGTCATCATAAGGTAGTCGGTAGATGTCTCCTCCAGCCAACAAATGGAGGGTATCTAGAAGGTCTTCAGGGACTCCTCGGAGCAGAACCATCTTCAGAGATTTGGGGTCAAGTGTGCACCTGGCCCTTTTATAACTGAGTTGGAACCTTTTTTCATAGTCTTCTAAAGATTCATCACTTCCCATGGTCATCTGAAATATTTCTCCCTTCATTTCCTTTGACATACAATAATCCCGGTATTTGTTGTTAAAGGCTTGTTGCATCTGAGCCCAGGTTGTGATACTCTTTCCTGGTAACCCCATGAACCAGCATAGTGCTACATCCTTGGGGGTAGAGGGAAAGAGTTTTAACTTTTTTCTCGTCTTCTACGTAGTCATAAGTTCGACAAAGGACAGGAAACTCAAACAAGAAGGTATCAGGGTCTTCAGTGGTCAATCCATGGAAGTGAGGTAAGGCTGAGGGACTTATGTTTTTCATTTTTGTGTCCCCATTGGTCTCTCGGATGGGAAAGGCACCTTCTATTCCCTCCTCATCTCCTATACCGTTTCTGTGTTCAACCATAGTCTCAGGAGGAATGTTTTCTTGCTCTTCTTCTGTTATAGGATCTTCGTATATCTCTGGAGGTTCACCTAAAGGTTCTTCTAGATCACTGCCACTGAAGAAGTGAGAAGGGCGACTCAGTGATGTGGTGGGGGTGTTGGGTAAGAATTTTCCTGAATTGTCTCTGTTCCTACGAGGCATGAAATGAAATATTTTTGGTTGATTTCCATGTTTTTCTCTGCTTGTACCTGCAAAACTAAAATTGATTAAACAACAAATTACAAATAGCTAAAATACCTCGTTGGAATGAAAATTGCAGAATTGAAATGAAAGCAGGAAATGACTAATCTATGTTGGTGAAATGAAATTGCAGAAATGAAATGCTAAGCTATGCTTGCAGAATTGAAATTCCGGAATTGAAATGCTAATATATGCTTGCAGAATTGAAATTGCGGAATTAAAATGCTAATTGCATAATTGAAATGCTAGTCTAGGAAAGCAGGAAATGTCTAATCTACTCTTGCGGAAATGAAATTGCATAATGGAAATGAAACAACTACTCTACTTTTTTTCTGAAATAAACTATTTAGCATAAAGTTGTAGTAGAAGATAGAAGAAAAGAAGGAATCACGAATACTCTGATGCTTCCCCAGCAACGGATCCAAAAAGTTGATTCGCTCTAGTATTGCAACAATGATACTGCAACTCTTGGGATTCCATTCTTTACTTTTATCAACCCTGTTGTTCATAACAAACTTGGAAGCGACGGTGCTATATGGACAAGTAGTAGCTCTTACTGCAGGCTGTCACTTGATCAGCTGGCACAAGTTTGCTAGGAGCTTAAGCCAACTTCTATGAGCTCTTAGGAGAATCTTTTAACTGTGATGGACTAAAGCTAACTCAAAAGACGCTAGTCTACTTGCAGAAAGAAGTTGAAAGCTGAAAGGAAATGAAAACCCTAGCAAACCCTAGTTTTACTGACTAACCCTACTGGTGCAAGAAAGAGATGAAAGCTGCGAAAATGAATGCCATTGACTCTTGGAAAGGTAAGATGCATGTGACTAAGCTACTTCTAAAGGAAAATATGGAAAAAACATGTTTTTTTTTGAGTAATTTTGCAGAATTATTATGCATGTGCTTTAACGATTTTTTATTATGCAGAGGTTGATAGGCGAAAGGAAATGGAGTGGGTACTTGTAGGAGGTTGGGAAGGTGAGAAGAGGGCCTAAGGGGTCCCTACCACCTTTCTAGAGAGTTTTACAATGATCAGATCTCGAAAAACCATTACGTGAACTTCTACAGGAAGTCTGCAAGGGTTCTACAGGATGTTCTATAGGAAGTTCTACAGGAAGAGCCGAAAGAGGATTTTAGAGGGTTAATGGTCTAAAAACAGTGGGAAAGTGGAAATGGAGGATGGATGAGGATGTGAAGGGGTCTAGGACTTGGTGAATGAAACTAAGGAGTGATGAAGGTGGTTGGATTTGGTTCAAGGATGGACGGAGCAAGGTTGCACAAGAATGTAGAAATTAGGGAAAATTGGAAAGTGTGGCAAATGAAGGGGAGGACTCTTGGATTAGGGGTTGGATCAGGTTGTATGATGGAGGAAGGATAGGCAGGGATGTATTACAGGTGCTATGCACACTATTTTCCAAAACTGATCGAACAAAGACTAGAGAAACCAGAGATCTATCTATTTTGACCTAATCTGACCTAAAAACTAGAAACACGATGAACATAAGTTTATAGACAGGAAATCATGCAAGATAACTATGGAAACTAAGAAAGAACAGATATCAACTGGTATCAACTCTTCCAACTAAAAACCTAACACTAGCAATTGTAGGCAAAAACAGTGTTTTTGTGGCAGCAAGTATGCCTTGGTCTCAGCTCATGGTCCCAAGGAGGGAGAGGTGAGATCAAGGATTGCTTGATGGCCTTTTTGCATATATTTTCTGTTACCAAACTATCAAATCAACCTGAAGCATGAAAATCTATTTTAATCATCAAAAACCACCTAAGTAACAAAGCAAGATCTTAACCTAAATAACAGAAATTATTCTATGAATGCAAGAAAACACATAAAAGTACACAAAAGAGGTACTGGCACTTGGGTTGGGCCCAACCCTAAGAGCTACAGCCTCTTGAGAAAGCTCAGAGCTGGTACAAAGCGAAATTTATCTCCATTACTAAAAAAATAATCATGTCACAAAACTGTTTACAACAAGAGTTCGAAAATGAGCTGAAAGGCAGAGCTGCACTAAAGTGTGAAAAACAACTGTTGAATAGATAAACTACCAAGGCTTGAAGCCTTCCTACTTATGCACCATGAGGACTCCAAACAGCCCTCCTTAACTTTAGGAGCTTGGCTGCTCAAAACTGCAGTTAATCAGCCACTTCAAAAAATCTGCTCGGCTGCCCCTTGAAATCATCTTTGTGGGCTGTTGAACTCCGAGCTGATGGTGGAGAACTAGAGGAAGAGGTCATTTAGTGTAGGAGACAATCTTCCTACAATTCCTCGGCCTTGTTCCTTCGTATTTGGCTGTCAACTTGCTCATAAATGCTTGACCTTGGTCCAAAAGATGTCCAAAAATCTGCAATAAGCACGTATTAGACTTTGTGGTCAAGTGACTATTCTCATGCATTCAATTAACATAAATATATTCAAAAGCATGCATAAAACTACGAAGAATGGTGGATTAATCAAGAATAATAGGCAAAATGAGCCCAATAAGTTACCCATTTTTTGGGCTCATCATTTACCCTAGTTTCCATCGTTACTTGAGTGGATGTGGGAGGAGGGTTTTACAGGGTAGGTACCCTTTTGATGATGGAAATCTTGTTTGAGTCAACCTGTATCCCTTCCTTGGATATGGAATGGTCAAGTATAGTCATTTCATTCATCAAGAATTCACATTTCTCAGGGCTCAATGAGAGATTAATTTCAATCCATTTCTTCAAGATCTTGCACAAATTGAAGAGAGCTTCATGGAAGTCACATCCACAAGGATTGAAATCATCCATTTATATGTGAACAGAGTCATGAACAAGTTCAGAAAAATTAGTAAAAACTTCCTGTTACACAGTAATTTATCGCCGCCTTCACTCCCGGTTCTTTCCACTGCGTCATGTGTCCAAGTCAAACATGCTTATGACAGACAAATGCTCTCCTGTGCTACCAATTGACCCACTTTTCCAAAGTTTTTTGCCTCATTGTGGCTATTAGTTTAAATAAACGCGCTGAAAGGCGCTCATGAACAGACCGACAGCACTGCCAACGCGGAAGTACACCCGATTCCCGCGATGGCTTGATTTTACTCACCAGCACATGGCTATGTGGTCTCTTCAGCGATGATCTGACTATCTGCACTGATCACTTGTGATGTCAGCACTGAAGCTCAGTTCTGTACCTGTGATGATCTAGATTGGCAAATTGTTCCAATAGGCGGCCTTCCAGATGACTCCAGACCTGGTTGTTGGCCTTGTTTATGTTGCCCTTCCCTCCCTGGTGTGGCAGTTCCGTCAATTGTGCTACCTTCCTTAGTGATAAGCTCTCCTTTCCCCCCATTCACGGAGACTCATTCTCCTATTTAAACTCTCACCATTGATGTGCATTGCTAGTTCCGGAGTTCCTGATAGTTGGCTAGTTGAGCAGTGTTGTTAGTGTTTGTGAGTTTGCTAGATAGCTTGTGTGAGAGTGACAAGTGTGGGATTGTTGATAGCTTGTGGAAGGTTGTGAAGTGCCCTTGATCTTGTGTAAAACTTATGAGTTAGAGACATCTTGTATGTTGGGAGATCCATCTTCAAAGAGTGAATGCTTGAAGAACATGCTGGCTGGACTCTTTCTGAGAAGGCTTGTGACGTTAAGACTTTGGTTGTAAGCTGACTCTTATTTCATTATTAATGCAATCAATGATGTTTTCCTATGTCTTGTATGAAATGTACTTGATAGCTCATGACTTCTTGACTTTGTGAGTAAATAGTTCATTATTGTATCCGGTTATGTGCTTTGTTGTATTTCCTTTGCTTTGTTTTAGGTTGATCACTCATTGAGGAGAAGGAAGCGAAAGCTGGAGCAGCGCAACGGAACTCCATCGACCACCGGTTGAGGTAGGCCTCCAACTTTAACTGTTTAAGGAAAGATATTGTTGATCTATCCTTGTTTGTGACTAGACCCACTTTTGGGATACAGGGGTTGCCTCTATCCGCAGAGGGAACACTTTCCTACATCACAAATTGGCGACCATACTGGGGAGATTTTTGGCCTTTGTTTTTCTTGTTTGCTCTTGTCTTGATTTTTGTTGATTTGGTATCTTTTGAAGTTTTGGGGATTAGTTATCAGTCCTCTGAGTTTTATGGGTTGATTTGGGAAATACCCCTACTTGATTGAAGGATTGGTTGTTTTTGATTTGGGAGTTTTGGTTCGCCTGTCACTATTTTGAACATCATTGCAGTTTTAATTTTAACAACCATGTTGTCATCACGATCACCCTTTTATAATATTATGTTCATCGCGTAATTATGCCTAAGAGTCGCGACGGTTGTGGAAATCGGACCATCGTGGGAAAGTCGTGTACTTCCGCGTTGACATCGCTTTGTTGCTGCGGCTAGTGCTTTATCAGCACTTGTTTCTTGTGTATTACCCGCATCGATTGTTGTAGAATTGATTTTCTCAATTCTGCCTCCTGAGTCCATCAGTCTTACTGGTCCCTTGCTTTTCTCGCTTGTTTGATGACTTGTTTTTCACTGCTTCATGGTTAAGGCACTTTCTTGTGAGCCTTGTTGAATGAATCTTGTTTTTTTTATGTGACCTAGATCACTGTTTCAAGTTCCTTGGAACTATTGGCTTTGTTGCTTGTTTGCTCAAGGTTCATTTACGACTTCTTGTAGGTTTGATTGAGCCTTCCCCTTAGCCTGTTTTTGGTTGATTGTTTAGTGAATGTTATTGAACCAATATTTGGCATTGATTTGATTTCTTTTCGCTACCGAACATAGATTACAATTGTTTGGATCAACTAGGATTTTTCACACTTTCTTGTTGCTTATTTGTTTCTTCTAGATTTAAAGACATCAAAATAAAAAAGGTTGCATTCATTTAGTACGAAAGTGAAAGTGAATTTGCATTTCAAGTTTTCATATTGGAAAGCGAATGATAAAGATCTCTCATTAGTAATATCCGTGCACTTTAGATTTTCGTGTATGTATGCATTAAGTGACTGCCATTGTTGTCTTGGTTTTCTTGGTTTGGAAATGATCTCTCTACCCTCCCGTAGGTAGGTGTTCATTGAAGAAAAAGGATTTTTCGTGCATTCTAGCTGCATCCTAGGATTTATTATATACACACGGTAAGGCCTGAAAACTAAAACATAATCCAAGATCAACTCTAAAATGAACTGAATGAATCTAACAATGCATTGGAACATAACGCACACTATTTCGAGGTCTAGGCTAGAGATGTGCTCCGGCGTCGTTAAACCTAGTCACTTTTTTTTCCACTTAAGGTTGGGTGATTCCTCATTCTGTGACTCAATAGTGGTCTAGTATGGAATTGTGCTTCCATGTACCGTCGAGTATATGTTGGCAGACCCCAATAGGTTTATCATACTTTATCCATAGGAAGTCGTGTCTGTCGCCTTACAAACCGTAACGCACCAAACACAGCATTCGGGAAGATTGACTATCGTACGGAAATTCCTTGGTTATCATACGATTGCCAAGGTGTATATGTAGTTTTATGGGTTGTCTGGTAAACCTTTTGCCTAGTTCTCTAGAGTAGTCACTTTCGCTCCTTTTTGAACTCCCTAAAAGAAAAGGTTCATCTCAGCACTTGTCCTTTCAGGCTCATTAAACCTTGAAAGAGATAGAGTCACCTTTTCGTCCTTTTCTTGACTCTTAAAACATGAAAAGGTCAAGTTTTGTTCCTGCTTCATAAAATTTACTGCCCACGAAATATTCCTGGTAAAAGTTAGAGTTCTTGGTTGTGATAAGAGTGTTTTTCAGCTTTTTCTCGATAGCAACATTCCCCGCGTCTATCGGCCAATGTTTTCCCCCAGATGGAAATCCTGGTCTGTTTCCTTCATTTGGAAATGTCGGTGCTCCGTATATGGCAACATTGTCCTTGCATGGGTTAACCATCGGTTTGCCCGTATGGTTGTTTTCAACTTCAGTGGTCCCGAGTGTCATGACTCCTGTTCCACCATCTCCTTCGTCCGAACCATGACATGTTGATTCCAAGGCTGAGCCTACGCCTTCTTCCCCTATTTCTTCCTCCTCCTCTCCTCCTTCGCCTAGTGAAAGTTTCACATCTAGTAACAGGGAAACTAAGAAGAAGAAAAAGAGGACGAAGAAGAAGAAGAAGTCCGATAAATGCGAGGCCACCTGTGTAGCTACTACTCTGAGTAAAATACAGGTCGGAACACCTTCTGCTCCTTCGTGGAAGGTTAAGTTTCCTTGTAAATTGTGCAAGGGTGACCATCGTCTTCGTGATTGTCCTGGCATTCCTAGGATCTTAGAAGTTTGGTCTCATGATCCAGCTCATCCCTCATCATCCTCTGAGGCTCATGATGATCCTACCCTATCAACTGGTAATGGTAAGAAGAAAGGGAAGATTCGATTCCCCTGTAGACAGTGTGAAGGCAACCATCCCCTTCACCTTTGTCCACTCATGGATAAAGCTTCCGTCGTTTTGGAAAGTCTTACTGCTTCTTCACCCCAACTTCCCGTTGGTTATCAGAGGCTCTCTTCAAACCCTCCCCCCGTTGACAAAGAGATTGAATTAGATTCTTCTCTTGTCCGTCCTCCTCTTTCCGAACCTGGTTGTACTAAGCCTGTTCCAAACCAACCATTGGTCAGAGAGATTGTCGACTTAGGTTCACCCCATGTTGATCACTCTGTCTCGGAAGAGCATCATGCTCATGTTCTCATCGTCTCATCAGATTCTCCAAAGTCTGAGAATGACTCTCCTATCCCAGTTGATTCAGAGAGTCCTTCTTCAGTTCCTGTAGAGCATGGGGGGAATCATACGATTCCCCCACCAAGTAGTTTCGTCATTTCTTTCGACTGGAGTCACCTGACTGCTTTCCACCTTCCCTCCTATGTGCCTTTCGAGATTATAGTACACACCTACGATAAGGCAATACCTGGCACTGTACTCGATGAGGGTGCATCTGTCAGCCTTATGCCTTCCACTACTTGGCAAGCTTTGGGTTCCCCACAACTTATGTCGGTTACACAAAATCTGTTGGCCTTCGACGGAGGAGCCTGTCAACCTGTAGGGGTCCTCCCAAAGTTTCTTGTTACTTTGGGGGGTAAAACCATCTATATCGACGTCATGGTTGTCCAAGGTGTGAATTTCGGTCTTCTCCTTGGACGTGACTACAGTTATGCCATGGGGGCCCTTGTCTCTTCACTTTTCCGTGTGGTTTGTTTTCCACACGACGGAAGAATCATGACTATAGATCAATTATCGTTCTTTCGTCCCCCAGTGCCTCCTACGCAGCTATCATCCCCTCTTGGTTCTTGCTCGCAGGCACTACCTTCCTTGCCACAGGTCAATTATGTGGCTACCTGTTCCATCTCCGCCTCTGCTGATGATCATGCAGATAGTATTGTACATCATGTACTGGGGGAATTGGAACCCAATCTATCATTGGTGCATCATGACATGTATTCCTCCGAGAGTGCGTTTCTTCCATCCCGCGAAGACCTCTTGGGAGCCATGTTCTTATAAGGCCCATAAATAGGAGTCTTGAGCATAGTTCCTTGTCTTGTGTCAAGCTCGTTAAAAAATGAAACACGGAGTCTCTGAGGATGGTTTGTTTCCTCGGTCAACCTCATTAAAAAATGAAACAAGGAGTTCCGAGGATGGTTTGTTTCCTGTGTCAGCCTCGTTAAAAAATGAAAATAGGGGTCACGAGTATAGTTTGATCTTGTGTCAACCTCGTTAAAAAATGAAACAAAGACTCTTGAGGAAAGTTCTTGATCTTGTGTCAACCTCGTTAAAAAATCAAACAAGGGTTATGAGGATAGTTCTTTTACTGTGTCAACCTCATTAAAAAATGAAACACCTCCCTTTCCAAATCGAGTCTTTGTTTAAGATCTCGTAAAATCCAAGTCGAATCTTTCCAAGATCTCGAAAGTGAACCTTCATTCCATCCACCTCGTGGAATGCAATGAAGCTTGGGGGGAATGTACCTCGATTTGCGTCATTATGCTTGGGGCATTCAAACTTATAACAAGCATAGTTTTTCATTTCAAGCTTGTGTAAACATGAAATCGTATCCAAGCAGAGTTCTCCATGGTTCAAGCTTGTGTAAAAATGTGTTGGATACCTATACCAATAGGTTTCATATTTCATGATTGGATATCAAAGATCCAAATATGCTCTGCTTTGATTAATGCAAAGATCCCATATTTTCCCAAGAAGGCAATGTCTGTATCAGTTTTGATAAGAACTCAACTTTGATGGGTGGTCCAACAGTCTAATCTGGATCATGCCATGTTTTCAATTTCCATGTTGTAGAATAGAGAATGAAATCTGTCCAAACTGTTTAATCTTGGCAGATCAGTAGCTAGGTAGAGAAACTAAGGTTCCCAACTGCTTAATCTGGGAACTTGGAAGGAATAAGGGTTGTATTAGATAGGAGATGCAAGCAAAAAAGCCAATGAAAAGAAAAGGCATTCAAAGGTTTTGCAAGTCCAAGTGCACCCTCCAAGAAGGAACAAAAAATGCTAGGAGAAATAGTTGGGTAGGTAGATGGGGTTGCAGAAGTGGTGTCTCTCTCAAAGTCAAAGTTGCTGAGACATCTATAGGAAGAGAAACACACTGGAGCTTGACTAACTCCCTTGTTTTCATCTGTATGTCACTCATCACTAACACCCTTTCCCCAGGTTGCACAAAGCAAAGAAATTCAAATGTTTTACATTCTTATAGCTTTAAGAAGCCACATTTCTTGTGCAAAAATCTTTTCATTTTGAACTACTGCTGATTTCAAGTTATTTTCAAAGAAAACTTGGTTGAACTAGCCCTCACTCATATGTTCCCTCAATATTAACAACTAACTCTACTACTTAGCTCCCTATACCCCTTTATCCCTAGTATTATAAACACCATGGTGTATAAACCCCACAATGCATAAATATCCCCTCCCTGGCACTATAGCCATAATATTTTCTCCCTGGGACTTGATTGGACACCTGGTCAAGGGCAAGAACCCATGACTCACCTTTTGCTCCACCTCAAACCAGTCTCCCTACCCAAAGTGCCATTTTGCCTTGAAAAACCTTCAAAACCTTGAAAAACCTTTGAAAAACCCATAAAAATCACCAAAGGGGCGGAAAACATTGTAAAATCACCCTTCCCCCGCCTTATCCTAAGGTCAGGGTGTTATTTGCCCTTTATATTTCATAAAACCTGTTTTAAGCCCCGTTTCCTATAGTTTCCGCCTTTACCAATATTTACGCCCAAAAATGCATGAAAACCCCTTTTGCTAAAGTTGGCAGCCCAAAATATTTTTGTAATAAAAACCAGTGAAAATTCGCCAAAAGGAACAAATAGCACACGGAGGGTCCCGCCGTCCACGTCTGCAAAGGAAAAATTATTGTTTATTGCCCGCCCGCTGGTCCCTATTGTCCGTGTAGGTTGCCTGCCCGATGACCGTCAGATTGCCCCGGTTTCAGATCTACGGCGGATGATCATTTCGGGCGGCCCCGACGTCCGCACATTAACCAAGGAGCTGCTACCGTCCGCGCAAGTTGGGCGCCCGACGACCGTCCGATCGCCCGCTGCCAGATCCACGGCCTGTATGAATATCGGAAGGCCTTACGTGTCTGACAGATACCTTCCGATATCTGTCAGACGCTTACGTCAGGCCAGCATCAGGCCAGGGGCACGCGTCACTCTACGATTGCATCGGAGCAATGTCTGACAGTCCGTCCGACGTACAGGGCCCCTTCCGATATTGCAACACCTGTCCCGTACACGTTCGCGCCCCGCTGCCGTGCACGTCACCGCCAGATCCTCCCGCCTCGTTCCCTATTCGTCCACCTGGCCGCCACCTCACCGCCCCCGTAGACCTACCGTTGACCGCCACGTCATGATGACGTCACCCAACCCGGGCCCCCATGATGACGTCATGCTGACGTCATCCATAAAGCGCACCAAAAAGGCCAAAAAGCCACATTTTCGCCAATGTTCACTATTTTTCATATTTTTCGCGAATTACTGTTGAAGCTCTCTGCATGTAATTTTACGACGCCCGCGCCACCAGTCAACCTGCAACCATTTTCAACGCACCCAGCGCGCAAAACCAGCTACATTCTTCAGTCCAGACCACTATTTACCAGGTATTTCGGCCTCCTCCCCCTGTGAACTGGTTTTTTGTAAATTTTCTGTAAAAACCACCTTAAAAAACCATTGAATTCAAAATTGCACCGGTAAACCAACTGCACTCTGCCCAATTTGACTGCTTAGAGCTAAAACTTAGCAGTGGAAGCCTCTGGGAACTGCACTTTTCTGCTAAAAACCTACCCTGAGTCGCGCAATCGTGGTCTCCTGCTCAATTCCCAAAACTGACAAGGGAGGTCTTCCTACTACTAAAAACCCTGCCCAAAAGACTCAGCATTGTCATCCTGACTGTGCACCATCCCTGTCAATCTTGGTCCCCATCAGAATTCACTGTTTTAAAGCGAAATTTCAGAGATTACTTCTATAAAACATGGAGACCCCCGAAATACTCAATGTCACTCCTCTAAATGCTCCTCATAGAGAGCTGGACTGGCAGGACCTGGCAGATCTGGATTATCAGATCTCAGAAGACTCCAGGCAAGGAT
>APFE031558109.1:0-20592 GCA_000404065.3 Pinus taeda
GGTTTTGAGAGTTTAGTTGCACTTTGTTTTCCCTCGCTACCATTTCTCACTATCAGTGGATAAAACATGGCCTAGAGTAGTCCACTCTTATAAGGGATTTCTTTCCTTGGGTTTGTGCCTTGCATAATTTACCGAGCATGCTCAGACGCTCTTCAGGGTCTCGATTTCCTATAGGTGATATTGTAATTCCATTTTTTTCTTGTTTATGACCAGTCCCTTACCTTTCTTATTTAGGTCATATATATAACTCTATTTTATGTTATGGCTTCCTTCCCTACTACCCCACCTTGCATTGGGTTTAATGGTCTCATATCTAGGCACAATACTCTTTTTATTTGAGGTAGGTAGTGGTACCTCCCTTATTTTTTCTTATTGTATCAGAAGGAATACGATATAGAAGAAGGAAAGAGCCCATATAGGACTGACCCAAAATGGGGCCTCGAGATTTTTGAACCCATGTGGTTCCTTTGAAGCCGAAGGTTTCCACTAGGATAAATATTAGTTTAAAAATTGTCCCTAGAGGCTTAATGAGAACATTGTAAAATCATCCTCATATCTTCCCCCTTGGCATCAAACTCTAACCTAATGATAATCTTTTTGGACAGTAGGGAAGGGAATACTTGGAGGGTTACAACCTTCACATCAATCCCCCTCCTTCCTTTTTGGGCATTCCCTTGGGTATAAGAGGTAAATCCTCTTCCCAATGATGTATACTCTGTTTTGACATTTTCCTTTTATTGATTTGGTTGTGTTACTCTAATAGCTAATAGTTTGATTATTCTACAATTATTAAATGACTTTTCAACACAATAGTGTGTGTTAACCTTGTCATGAAGTTTCAAAGGAATATTTTTTTTTTTGTGTAAATCGGACTATTCTATTATGATACAAAAAAGTACAGAGGGTTACATTTGCCGCCAAAAGTTGGCTACATGGACAAGTTGACATTTTGAATCTGAAACTGAGCCTGAGAGAGAAGACTGTGAGACTGTCCTCTTATCCCCAACTAGAACCATAGCTATACTGAAAACTTCAAAACTGAACCTGCCACTCCCTGCAGCGCGAGGGAGGAGGTTGCAGACCCTTACAAGACCGAAATAGTGCTTACAGATGCTGAACTGATAAGATAGAACCGACATTACAGACACGGATGCAAAAAGCATGATTGACATAGACATTACAGAAATAAACATAGACATAGACTGACTCCCAATATCGACAGGTGCAGCTTCAATGACTACCAAAAACTGAACATAGCATAGCCATACCACCACAGAAGTCCAAGCCGACCTAGGTGTAAGGATTTGGTGGCTCCTCCACCATCGGACTGAGAAATGTGCCGTGTGGCTCCTCCACCACCGGGCAGCCGTAGGAGTCTGAGGCACTCGTGTCGGTGTATGGCGCGGCGTCCCTCTCAGGCTCGCTTGGTCCAGCTTGGTTCTTCGCCACCTCACCCGCGGCTTCCTGAGACTGTAATTGCTGACCATGAACAGGCGAAGGTGGCCTTGGAGCAGCTGGGGCTCCAGGTCGGTCATCATGCTCGCATTTTTCAATGCGCACTGATACAAAATACACAGCATTGTCCAGTGTGCAGGGGAATCGGAAACGGGTTGATGGATGCCCGCCAAAGGGACATACCATAGACCTGCCCCGCCCTATGCCTCGTCCTCGCCCTGTGCGAGCTTGTGGAGAGAGAATTTCCTCTAAGGATGCAGAGGAATGTGGCAAAGAGGCCCGTGCACGGGCACCACCTCTTGAGCGCCCTCGCCGACAGGCTCCACGTTGCCGTTCACGTGGCATGATTCAGCGCCAAAACGAACCAAAGGACGCAGACTCTTCAAGTGCCGGATATGAGAAGAAGCACAGAGATGGATGTCGATTCTTACCTCCCAGGTCAGAAGCCAGGCCAGATACAGAGCCGCGCAAGGAGAGTTTCTCCCAGTGAATTGACCTGTCCCGCACCCAGAAAGTGCAGTGCGCCCTAGGACTGCCCCTCGAACCAGATCACCAGGAGGCGGCGACGCTGCACAAATCAGAATTCTGTCATTGACAGTGCCGTAACAGGCCAAAGCGACAGACCAAATTCTCAGGTGATTCAAGCTCGCAACCAAGGCCTCAAGAGCTGAGGGCCGAGGTTGATGCACAGTCTTCCTCCCACACAGAGCAGACATCCAAGAATTGGGTTCACCTCTCCCCAACGAAACCAGACAACCAGAGCTTCGCTCACCAGAGCTTCGCTCACCAGAGCTTCGCTCACCTCTCACCAACGTTCTCAGAAAATTCCGCTCACCTCTCACCCATGAAACCAGAGAATTCCGCAGCCAGACAACCAGCGCAACCAGACAGCCAGAGCTTCGCTCACCTGAGCTTTGCTCACCAAAGCTTCGCTCACCTCGCGAATGACTTCCCCTCGGCGTCGAAATGAGACCTGTCAGCAACCTAATACCCCTGCATTTACTCTGGCCGGACTCCTTCGCGAGCCTTCGGCCCACTTGTCCGGAGCTGGCGGCCACTTGTCCATAAATGATGCCGCCTGCTCATTTACTGTGCTGTCAATCACCCGCAGCCGGGGAGTTTCAAAGGAATATTAATCCTTTCCCGTAATGATAAATTTTTTGATAGCCAAAATGAAAGTTATATTCAATTTTCATCCAAATAAAAAATAACATTCATAGCATTATATTCCATCTATAATGGTAATATTTCTAGCAATCAACCTGCAAGATATTCATTTTTCATCTTGAAAAATAATAGTTGTTACAACAATATATTTAAACTATATTACATGAAATATTGGTGATAACGAAATAACAATTCCTAATGACATAGTACATGATCCCAAATATTTTACACGAACATCAATGCTACATATTAACTTCTATTGTTAAAATGCATGCATTAGATATTAGATGAACTTGTAATCGAATGGGAGATACAGATTGATAAGGGATGTTACACATGTTCATAATTGATCAATAAGCTAAACCTCTTTACAAAGGCACCCTCAAACAAGGGTTCTGATTTTGTAGAAGTGACTCGCTCAAGCTTGACTATTTTCACTCCACAAATTTCTCTCGTTCACAATTAGATGGTGGAATCTCTTAATACAGTCTCAGCCAAGCACATCTTCCTATACTCCCTCAACTTGAGACTTCTTCTATTTTTTACCTTACTTTATTATGCACTCAACTTAACCCCTCCAGAACTCATAACATGTAGAAAAGCCTCTCACTATTAGTTACTTAATTCCTAGGTCTTGTTATACCATCAAGACATATCCCTTATGTGCTAGGTGGCCCTTAAAATATGTTGTTTGTCCCCCATTCAAATATCATTTTTCTTAAGAATTGGAGTTCTTAGGCTTGCCATTTGTCTTTCAAAATTTATCATCAATAAAGTGAAATTCCTTCTATAAAATAACAATCCATACTCATTAACAACTCTCATAAATATTATCTGTTTATTCATTATTATTGAAATAAAAACATTTGCAATATTTATTACAATGTCTGCCCATTTAGGTTCCTAAATTCAAATAATAGTTTATAACAATTTAGAAAAAAGAGTTTTAGGGCATTACAATGTAATTTTAGTGAATTTCAATATTTTTTAAAAGCATAAGAAATCACATGAAATCAAAATCCTAAAACTTAAACCATGGTAAGGATTACTAATTGGAAAGGTCTTGTTTGCAAGTTTTTATGGTGGTCAAAATTTGAAGAAATAACTTCTAGAGTTTTATTCACACTTAACATTTTTAATCAACTTTTTGAATATAAACCAAGAACCGTCATCAAGATGAAAGGTATTCTTAAAATATCATCATACATTTATGCTTAAGATTACTATTATTTAATGAGAATATTTTGTTTAATCAAACTTTATAAATTTAAACTAATAAATTAGAATTTTTATGGAGAGAATTTTCATAATGTAATTGAAAATGAATGTTTTTAATTTCATTTGATTTATATGTCCTAATAAATTATGTGTTATGAGTTAGATTTTATTGCAACAAAATGCAGAGTTAATATAATTTTAATTGAGACCAATCACTTCAAGAGAAATTCAGTTTTATCTTTGTATTCATCTTCACATATTTATATAAGGTGTTGTAGGTAATATTGAATAAGACTCATGGAAATTTGTTCTTATTAAATTAATTATTTTCTTTTATTTTTTAAACTAATAATAATAGTGAGTTTTATCTTTGCATTCATATTCACATATTTATATAGGGTGTTGTAGGTATATTGAATAAGACTCATGGAAATTTGTTCTTATTAAATTAATTCTTTTATTCTCTTTTTTAAACTAATAATAATAGCCAAGTAATTTTGATCTTTTAATTTTGGGTATATATATGTTTTTTAATAGCAATACAATTTTTTGTTATTTTCATTTTACATATTGTTTACATTAAATTTATAATTTTAATTATCATAATTCAATTTATAAGTTTAATTATGATAATTCTTTCAATATTATTAAAATTGTGTAGACATTCTCTCCACAATTTAGTACATCTTCACTTCAAGGTATTTTAATTTTGAATAATTTTATTAATGTTTAAATAAATGCTATGAAATTCCTTATTTTTCATTTTAATTATTTGTATTTATACATTATTTATCTAAGCATAACATTATTATCAATGTAAAAATTCTAACTTAAATTATTTTATATATATATTTAAAAAGTGATCTCTTTGATTTTAAAAATCAATATAAATTATTTTAAATCAGGTCCATTTATTATAAATCACTTTTAAATTTAATTCATTTTCTTCTATTTTTTATAGATGTATTATGGTCTCAAACTACACATTCATGCAAAATCATTGAGATAACTAGGTAAAACTTCATTTTTTCCAAAACCAAAATTTGAAAAATTTATATTGTTTTATTAATTCTTTATTTAATAATATAATATCAACTAGCTTTTGATTAATTTTATTTTAATCACTATTACCTTTATTTTATTTTATTTATAAACATTCTAACACTAATACACAAATAACTATAAAAACCATTATTACTTCTATATAGAATAAGGATGAGAATTAATCATGCTAGTGTCAGGCCTACACAACTTGCTTGTTCCATAAAGTCCTATAAATTCTCACTATCAATATCAAAATAATAGACAACATAGACCACCTTTCTTAACACTATTTTACAATAATTTATCTTTTATTTTGAAATGCTATCTTACTACTAAGTTTATATATTGAAATAAGCTTAACTACTAAAAGTAAAAAAACATAAGCCAAAAGGCTGTAAACAAATCAAGTATTTTATGAAGTGAGTGAAGTCTAATCTTGGGCATTTGTACCTACTATGGTTGGAGGTTTCAAACCACATTGTAGATGGCTTTCTATGTGAGCTAGCTAAGCATCAAGACCGACACAACAAGAGAAATGGTGGCATTGAACCTGCTAAATTTTATTAAAAAAAAGGATGATGTTTTTGTAGTCCTCATGATATTCCTTCAAGACCCTACCCAGAAGTGTCTTCATTTTCCAGTGGAGGATATGAGAATTAAGATATTGGATCTTTCTTCCCCTGGTATCCCTAGGATCTGGAACCCAATTGGCTACTTCTTCCTGGATTTCCAAATCAGAGTAAGCTTGGAGGTGTTTAGTGGTCAAGGCTTCTAGTTGATATACTCCCTCTTGGATTTTCAGAGGGGTTGTGGAATGGAAAATAGATACAACATTTTGTGCTTGGGATTGAGGTTGTAGTCGACCTTGAGGGCCTTTGCCACCAGACCCCCAACAATAATGCATCCTATGGAAAGGCATGGTGTGCTAGTTCACAACAACCCAAAGTGATGATGACCACTAGAAAACAAAGAAACCAATAATACAATAATACAAAATATGAATTAACAAGGTTTCCTAGTAAATACTTAGCTTCCAAGTAGGTCTAGAGTGGATTCAAGTGAGATGAGACAAAAAATTAACAAAGATGGAGAGACTCTGAGTACAATTCGACAACCACAAGAAACAAAAAATGCCAACACCAGTGAACACAACCAAGGGACTATAAAGAATATGAACCAACATCCACTATATAAAAGTTGTCAAACTAAAAGTGTTGAAGGTTTGTATAGGTTGGAATTAGAAAAAATTATCGAGTAATGGTCATTCTACAGAGCTTGTAAATGCTTTATGTTGAGGAATCACCTTTGTTAGTCATTACCCTCCCCTACTTGAGTTTCCATTGTAGTAGCCACCAACATTATATGGGTTACCTCCTCATCCACCATTTTCCTACTCCTCTCATGGATATTTGGCACTAGATGCATGCATTGAGGGCCAACGTCCTGAAAGGCAGGACCACCATGTAATATGAAACTCTCATAACCATGGCCATAGGATAGACCTTTCCCCTAAACTAAAGTCGAATCACCAAAATAACTACATATTGTGGGGCCATGACAGTTAGAATTAACCTCCACAAAGCATGTGTTGCGGGGGAAATATCTCACCGGCGATGGGGGAATGTCATAGGCACAATAGAAGAATATGGAGTCGAGGTAACCTAACTAGGAGGTCGTTGATAGAGAACAAGTTTCCATATTATTATAAAGGGAATGAATACAAGTTAACATGTATGGTTGCATGAGGTGGGACAACCACACCCTCCCCCAATCTTTTATAATGCTCTTGACCGGTAGATAACATCAAAATGCAAGAAAATACCAGATAAATAATGCCAATAATGAGATAAGATGAAGATATCTATTATGAGTAGAAGAATATAACATTCACTTGTCTCTTTGAGGGGGAAACTTCTAGAAAAGCAAAACTTAAATACAAAACAATTGACAAGACTTCCCTTGTTATCTTTGACTATATAGTTTCATGAGATCCAAAACCATAAGTACTCATGGTCACTTGCATAATGTGATTTGACCACTTTGTTTATTATATATTACCCGTTTATTCATCATCCTTAACTAAACTATCTAATTTTGGTCTGTTTTTTATAATGCGAGTCAATCACTTATTATCATCACTAATGTGGTTAACTGCTTATGAGCTTTATTTAGGAAACTAATGAATCATGAATCTTACAGGGACCTTTGGGCCTATTACATTAATAAATGGGTTAGGGTCACACCCTAACATGCCCTCGCCCTTTAGAAGTAACCTTGTACTCAAGGTTGGAGCTACGGAAATTGTTGGAGAATAGTTGTCGGTAACTATGTCACATATTTTGGTAAGGTGTGTTTCCACTAAATAAGGAATTCCTTGATAGTGCAACTGAATATGAATTTCCTGTGAATCCAGTGCCAGTTCTGGTCAAATCCCGAGAGAACCTTCCTCATCCAATTAAGGAAGTATGGTTTAAACCTTGCAATTTTGTCCCGCTACTTTCTTGAGGTAAGGGAGATGGAAGATTGGGTGGACTTGTGAAGTGGCTATCTAGGCCGATTTGTAGGTGATTGAGCCAATACGTTGAATCACCATATAAGGCCCATCAAATTTTTGAGTTAATTTTTGGAAGCCCTTTCCTTTAAGAGATGTCTACTTATAAGGTTGGAGTCAAAGAAACACTTGGTCACCCACTTTAAAATACCTTTCAGAGTAATGTTGGTCAACATGTTACTTCATTCCGTTTTGAGCTTTATGGATATTCAAAGGAGTGAGAGTGGTGGCGCAATGGCTGATCCACTACTCTATAGCTTGGAATATTTTGGAAGATAATAAGTTGGTGAAGGTGGGAGTTGGCCATACACCACCTCATATGGTGTCATCCTGGTTTCTTCATGATAATTAGTATTACACCACCATTTTTCTAAAGGTAACCATTGTGCCCATTGATGTTGTTTTTCCGAAGAAAAGAACCTCAGGTACATCTCCAAACATTTGTTTGACCATATGTTTTGGGGTGAGGGTGATTTTTGTACTCATTTGGAGCTACGTGCCATGTAGCTTGAATAGATCTTGCCAAAATTTGCTAGTGAAGGTGGGATCTCGATCAGACACAATAGAAGTAGGCATGCCACACAGTTTTAAAATTTGATTGATGAATACTTGATCCATTAATGTCGGAGTGAATGGGTGTGGCAGGGCACAAAAATGGGTGTATTTGGAGAGACAATCAACTACCACCATGATAACTTACTTTTTTCTTGATTTAGGGAGACATCCATCAATATAAAAGTAGGTAGCGACAAGGGTTTTAGGGTTCCTAGTGTCTTAAATTTTCCCCTTTATTGCATTGGAAGACATCACATTCAACTATAAATGTAAGAATGTCCTATTTCATCCTGGCCCAACATAAGAAGTGGCATGCATGAGAATAACCTTTTTAAAATATGGAATAGTCTACAATAGGTGAGGAGTGTAGCTCCACTAAAATGTTGGGTTTAAGTGTGGAGTGAGGGGATAAAATCACATGATCCTTATATCAAATAATATCTTCCTCCTATGTATGACTGACTGGGGTTTAGGATTCCCTTGTAACCTTTTGATTATTTGGGAAAGAGATGGATAAGTAAACCATTCATGGCATGCCTCCTCAATCTAATATTTTTAGGTTCCTATAATAATAGCGTATTCCCCTTATTGTTATTGTTAAGTATCCCCCATATTTTTATTGTTGTGCCCCATAGAAGCCCATTATTGTTATTGTTGTGCCCTTACATTATTATTGTTATGTAGGCTTTGATTATATTGTGACCCCTTGGACTTCTATATATATAAAGGAGGTTTCTTCATTTGTATCATCCTAGAATTGTTCCTTTAATTAATATAAAGGAGATTTCCCTCTCTAAGAGGATAATTTTCAAGTTGTTGATCTATCATTTCTTCTATTTTGTGAGTTGGCTGCATAATAATTGGTATCAGAGCTTTGGATTCTAGGGTTTCGCTTCTTCAAAGAGGACATCTTGGAATTTTCGTTATCATTTTTTCTATGAGGCTTCAGAAGCTGAAATTTAAACCACGTGGATCATAAATATTGTTCAACTTCGTGTATGAAATTTAGATCTTGGTTCAATATACTTTCGGAGATATGATCCAAGGAAGTTTGGGCTTTTGCAGGCTCTAGAATTTAATCTCAAACAAGAGACCTAGGGAAAATCGTCATAACTTTCTCTCCAAGCATTGGATTTGAATTTCGTAAAATGTGGTTGAAAGTAAATGGACTGTAGTTTTGTTTTATCTTTTTTGGTTGAAGTAAGAGACTGCCCTTCTATTTCAATATCCAAAAAAATATAGTTACAGCATTTACAAAAAGCAATTATGCTTTAATGACCCAGGAAATCCATTCATTCTGATTTGAAATGATCTTCCCCTCAGCAAGGGAAAAGTTAACCTTACAAAAATTAATTCTTAGGATGGATAAAAGGAAGTTAGACTGAAAGGAATACACCAAAAAATCCTATTACAAGGTTTTGCAAGGTGTGAAAGTACTGTAGGCCCCACCAAGCTACACCCCCAAATCCAACTGCTGACTCCCACAGCAAAATCGGACGACACGGAACACTATCGCAACGTTTATCTGCACGAAGGATAGGGTGTGATGGGAGGTGGTATTTTTGACCATCCCTTGCCACGCGTCGGGAGCCCATTGGAATCACTCCCACAATTCCTATACCACTTTCCACTTCAAAGCCCAACGAGCAACCGGAAACCACTATGTGTCTGGTATTCCCCCCCGTAAGAGAAATGAAAGAAAATGTCTGCCTTCCGAAAGAACCAACCATTCTACTCACATACAAACACCTCGGAACAAGTTTTTGAGACTGTCACGAACTGAGAAAAGGACTCAGTGCTGCAAATCGAAGAATTATGGAGATAGGGCAACTCACTCCCCAGTGAAGAGTGACCGGTTTGAGCATGCCCTTCATCCAGGAACCAACTGAAGTACCGCAAATGAACGTGCATAGAAACCTTCATTCTGAACTATTTACTCTTTCCCAGTAATTGAAAATCTCTATGTCCACTACCGCTTGTTCATTACAGAGAGCTTTGAAACTACTCTGAGGTATCTCCTGCCACATCAGCTTAGTTCTGTACTTTGAATTTTTCACACCTTGATTGGCCAGAGTATCCGCGAGCTTATTGGCTTTTCTTCAAACATGATTAAAACTTACAGTTCGAAGACTCAGAAGATGATTTTGAATTCTCTGATACACCTAAATTAGTCTCCAGTGTTTCGAGACCTTCTCTGGTGCTGTTCCACAATTGATTCTCTTGATCGCATTGATAGAGATCTCTGAATCTGCTTCAACAATGACATTGGAACAATATGTCAGTTTTAGAAGCTCTAAATAATGTTCCAAAGCCATTAATTCAGCCATATTGTTGGTGGTTATCCCTAAATGGCAATGGAAAACAAAGATGATGTTTCCATCTTCATCTCTTAAAACACCTCCATAACCTGTTGTTCTAGGGTTTCCTTTTGAAGCACCATCAATATTACATTTTAGATAACCTTTCAGTGGAGGATGTCAAAAATTCTTCTTGGTATCCATATCTTTTGCCTTTCTAAACTGATCTTGGGGAATGAGCTCATGTAAACCCAGTTGTATGAGAGTTTTCAACTCATAATTAGTAGGAGGATTCTTGAGAAAATTGTGGATAGTGGTGCTAATTGTCTCCTTAATTTGCTTCAGGATCAAGCCCAACAGATGAAGAGGGGTAGTTTGTTCACCCTTGAAAATTATTTTATTCCTTTCTTTCCAGACATTCCAGATAATGAAGCTTGGCGTGAAGGCCTAGGTCAAATTAAGGAGCTCATTTTCTGAGAAGTTCCTTCTCCACTTGTTTAGGGTGTTAATAACACTGTCTTTATCTCTGTCTGTCTGTTGGAAAATTGTGGCAAAGGAATCCCACAACCAGGTGGTGAATGTGCAGCTGTTGAGAATGTGTTCCATTGTTTCCTCTTGGGCTTCACATAGCTGACATCTAGAGGGCCCAATAATTCCCCTTTTTCTAATATTGCCCCAAGTTAAGATTTTCTTGTGATGGACTAACGACATGAATAGCTTGATCTTCATCCATCCTTGCTGGCTCCAAAGTTGTTGCCAGGAATTGTTCAGAATGCAAGAATCAAGATTCAAGATTATCCTCTTTGCTTTCCTAAGATTAAAGGTGCCTTCTTTATTGAGGCCCCATCTTAACTGATCCTGTCACTCTGATACCAAGATTTTCCTTTGTTTTAAAATGCCCATTAGTGCCTCTGTTTTTGTTTTTATAGGACTCTCATCTCTGCAGTCTATGATTCTCCAGTTTCTCCATTTACCAGCGTCATGAGGAAGAGTCCAGAAATCTTTAACTTTGGTTAATCCTTGGGAGTCAGTTTCTTGCTTGAGGCACATGAAATCCTCTTTTAATAAGATTGGTTCTTGTTTCCATTTATCTTCCCAGAAGAGAGCTAGATCTCCTTCTATGATCTCCCAGAAACTGTTGTCTTGAACTAGGCTTCTGTTATCCCAGGCTTTATTTCAGATGTAGGATCCTTTTATGTTCCCCAACATTCTTATAATATCTTTTTCTTTCCAGGAGCTTGCATATTTTTCTTTCCAGGTCATGGCCCATTGAGCTTCAGGTTCCTTAACCCATCTCCACCAGATCTTGGCTCCCAAAACTTTACTTAGAATCTTCGGATCATTTAAGCCTGGGCCCCCATGATTCTTGGGTTTGCAGATTTCTTCCCAAGAAACCAGAGCCCATTTCTTCCTAGTTTCCTCTTTTCCCCAAAGGAAATCTCTCTGAATATTGTTGAATTGTTGCAACACTCCTTTGGGGGCTGGGAGGGCTGATAAAAAGAACACAGGGATAGATTGTAGAACGACCTTGACCAGATCAACCTACCAGCAAGGTTCAATGATCTGATAGTCCATTTTTTAACTTTGTCTTGCATCTTGTTGAGCACCGATTCCCAAATACTTTTGTGCAGTGGCCTAACTGTGAGCGGAATTCCCAAATATTTTGAAGGAAGGGAATCCCTCTCGAAGCCCAGAATTCTGGAGATATTTCTCTGAATGGCAATGTTAGTATTAAAGAAAAATATTTTAGATTTGGAGGGATTGACTTCCATACCTGATGCCAAGGCAAAGTTAAATAGAATTTTTTTGTAAGCCAAGGCTTCTTTGAATGTAGGAATACCTTGCAGCATAGTGTCGTCCAAAAATTGTTGGTGATTCATTGATTGACCATTCTCCGTTAACTAAAGGCCCTTAATTATTCCCACAACCTTGGCTCATTTAATGGACTTTCCCAAACCTTCCATCATGATGATGAAGAGAAAGGGAGAGAGAGGGTCTCCCTACCTTAGACCTCTAGAAGGAGTGAAGATACCTGAGGGTGAACCATTCACTAAAATTGAAAAGCTGGAGGAAGTAACCACAACCATAACCCATCTGATCCAGTTGTGATCGAACCCAAACGCAGAAAGGACCTTCTTGACATAGATCCAGTTCACCTTTCCATATTCTTTGGCAATGTCTAATTGCATGATCATACCAGCCTGTTTCTTACTGGTAAGCATATGAACTACTTCATGAGCTTGAATATTGTGTATAGGATCTGTATACCTTCCACATAACCCTATTGTTCCCTTGAAATTAAAGAAGGGAATACTAGTTTGAGTCTACTAGCCAGCGCCTTGGATATAATTTTATAAACCACATTTCATAAAGCAATGGGTCTAAACTTATCAGCAGTCAGGGTTGAATCCTGTTTGGGAATCAGGGAGATGAAGGAGGTATTGAGGGCTTTCAGAATAGTCATGTTTCTTTTGGAATGCTCTACCACATTTAGGATATCTCGTTTGACAATGTTCCAGCATGCCTTAAAAAAGTCTACATTGAAGCCATCTGGTCCAAGAGCTTTGCTGTTCTACATGTCTTTAATAACTTCACTTACCTCATCTTCAGTTACTGGTTTATTCAGGTTAAAATTGTCCTCTATAGACACCATCTTAGGGATATTTTTTGTAATTTCCTTGATATATTGCTCTTTGTTTATATTATTTTCCCCAGTGATGCCTCTGAAATGTTGCACCAACACTATTTTGATACCTTTATGAGAGGTCTGAAGTTCTCCATTTTCATTCAGTATCAAAGAGATTCTATTGTGAGCTCTATTGGCCATGGTGGATCTATGGAAAAATCTGGTGTTATGTTCACCTTCTTTGAGCGACTGAACTCGATGCTTTTGTTTCCAAAAGATTTCCTCTTGTTTACATAATGTTTCCCATTCATTATGGTATTTATCAGCTTGTTCACTTTTGACTTTATCAAAACCATCCGTGATCAGTGCTTGATAGAGTTCTTGGAGTTTGATTTCCACTGATTTTTAATCCACAAAAATGTTTCCAAACTCCTTCTTGTTCCATTCTTTGAGCTTGAGTTTTATGTGCTTGAGTCTTTTATGAAGGAGGAACATTATAGTGCCATGTGTATGCAAATCTTTGGACCACCATTTTTCTATATTGCTGATGAAATTTGGATAGGAGAGCCACATATTCTCGAATCTGAAGGGTCTATTCTTGGGAGAATCAATCCCCTTGATTTCTAGTTGAATCGGCCAATGATTCGAGCCACCAAAGGGTAGAATACTAGTAATAATTTCTTTGTTTGTGAGCATAAGCTCCTCTAATAACAAAAATCTGTCTAATATGGAGGCGACCTGTGCCTCCCCTCCTTTTTTATTATTCCAAGTGAAATGACCATTGTGTGTTTCAGAGTCCACTAGTTTCATCTCCTCTGTGGAATGCTATTGAATCTTTACTTAGCAGTCTGGTACCACCTTTTTTTTTTCGAAAGAGATTTAATCATGTTAAAATCTCCTCCCATGATCCAAGGAATTTCATCATGTCTACTTCTAAAATCAACCAAGGATTCAAGAAACCTGAGTTTTTCATCTATTCTTTGAGGCCCATAAATGTTAGTAACCAGGAAGGTAACTAATACCCCAACTGGTTGAAAATTTCTAGATGCCTCCGCATCTATTATGCTAACTTTTAATGGGTTCCATAGATTTAGGATACCTCCCGCTATGTTCTCCGTTTTAACTTCTAAAAACTCAAATCTGTCAAGCCATTTGCTCTGGATTTGTTTTAATTTATGAATAGAGCATTTTGTTTCCTGAATGAAGATAATGTACGGCATTGCTAGTTTCATTATGTTACTTAGCATTCTTTGCTTTCTTTTACTACCTAAACCTTTGATGTTCCAAGATATGAACTTCATGATTAAATATTTGTAAAGGAGTAACTTGTTAAGTCTTTCATCTTACTCGAACCTATCATTAGCTTTCCACACTCCATCAGGAGCTCATTTTGCTTTTTTCTACCCCTCTTCTTTCCTAGATTTCTAGTCGCTAATCCTAGAGTTGCTTTCATAGTTTTCACACCTCAGTGCTCTTGCTTGTGAATGTTCTGCCTTTGTCCATTGCTTTTTCCTGAGCTTTCCATAAAAACAACTGTTGTATTCTATTGCATTCTTCTTGAGGCAGAGAATCTATTCCTTTCTTGGTTCCTTGCATCAAGAATCCTTCTAGATCCAGGTTCTCCTTATGCAGTATTTCCAGTAGTTCCTAATCCTCCAGATCTATCTCACTTTGGGTCATTTCCTGGTCCATTTCCATTTCTGTTTCAATCGTCATTGGATCTTTTGGATAACCAATATCTTGAGAATGTTTGTTTCCTCTTCCTTTTCTTCTTCATTAGGACCTGTCGTCTGAGACTGGTTTTCTCTCGTGATTTCTTCATTCTCTTCTGGCACTTGAAACTTGCTCTGACTGTTCTTCTACGCCTTGTTGTGTTGTTTCTTTGGCCCCTTTTTTCCCACTTTCCCTTTACTTGTCACTTTCTGAAAGCTATCAATCTCCTTCAAGGTATCAAGTTTTCTTTTATTCTCTGTTTTACCAAGAGGGAATTCTTTGAACAAATGTCCATGCTCATGACATCTACGACATCTAAATGGGATATGCTCGTAGTCCACTGCCTACACCCATTCTTCATCAAAAACTTCCAAGGTTACTTCCTCCAGAAGAGCACCTGATAGATCCATTTCCACACATATTCTAGCAAAGGAGGTATATTTACCCCTTCTTGTGGCTTCAGAAGTTTTGATGAAACATCCTAATTTGTTGCCAATGGAAGTTAGCAATTTTGCTTGCCAATAATCCAAAGGTAGAGAATAGAGCCTTACCCAAATATGGACTGAAGTGAAGGTTTCCCGCTTTGGAACAAAATTCATCTTCCAAGGCCTCATACAAAGACTGGTTGCTGCATAAAAGTACGGTCCTCCTTCAAATATTTTGTCTTTGTCTTCGATGTTTGAGAACACTAGTGTGAAGAATCCTTTTGACCCAAGATGTAGGTCAATGCTTCCTTTCGGTTTCCAGTGATACTTGATCCACCCCTGCAAAGATTTTTCAGTGGGCCAGAGTCCCATGAATTTACAGATAATGACGTAGGTTCCCATGTGTTCCCTGTGTTCCTGTAGAGTAGGACCATTTAATATTATTCGAGGAGTGATTTTTGCTTTAGGTTTGTGGGGTCACTTTTGTTTTTTGTCTCTTGCACCCTGACTTTTGTCTTCTTCCTCCGTGTCCTTTGTGCTACTATTTTCCTTGATCTTGTTCCCTTTTGTTTCCTTTTCCTTATCTTTGTTCCTGCCATCCATAAAACTGTTGTTGTTGATTGTCGGTGTTTTGCCTCTACCAGCTGCTGCTTCTTTGTAGGAGGGAGTCGAGCTCCCTCCTCTTGCGCCCTCCATTAGAAAGGAATACCTGCACCATTCTAAAACCCTATTCTATCGCTCCGACCAGGCGAGCTTCATCCACATACCAAAAGGTGAGCGGGCTTGGCCCAGGCAAGTATCCCCACGACTAGTCAACGCCCTCGCTCAGGCTTGAGCACAAGATCTGACGGAACTCAATACAATTTCACTCTATTGAACTAGTTGATAATCAAGTCATCGTGGGAGATTTGGCATAACGTTATCTTGAAGAATCCAATTTTGGTCTAACTTGTGGTGTTGGAAAGAAGAATCATAGAGATACCACATGACAAAATTTTAGACTTTGGAGAGCCAAAATTATAGAGTTACAACCATTTCCAGATTGATCTCCTAAAAGAAAGAAAAAGGTGTGTATTTGTTGTTTTAATTGCACAAATTTTGTTTAAAAATTCAATTTGAAGTGATTCCAAGGGAATATTAAGGCATAACCATGCACATAACCATCATATAACCAGCATAGAATCTGTTACAAACCAGTCATAAGATCAAAATAATAACTAGTACTAGTGTTCATCGATCATATAAAAAATAACTTATATTAATATTCAAAAGCCAACCAAGTCACAGACTTCAACGTACCACCTGACCATAGATTAGGCTAAACCAAATCTCTTTTTCCATCAAATCACCCTCGTGCCATATAGAAAGCATGAATGTGGGATCATATGGGTTAAACCAAAATAGAACCAACCAGCGCTTCTAAAGGCCAAACCACCTCAACCCTCAACCACATTGATTTCACCTAAGCTGGTTCAAAAATCACTAACATCAAAACAAGCTTGGATGCCTTTGAATCCTTAACTAACTCCAGAGGAATTTTCCTAACTCCACCCATCCATCAAGAGTTCCAAGAGAAATCCCATCTCCACTCTTGACCGTTGGGAATTTTACCAAGAACACCTCAACCAGGATCCAAGTTTGTAAGCTATTCAAAGCTAATCAAAGAGAGAACCCAATACATCATATCTATCCAGGAAATGGAAAGGCAAGGATGAAACCACTGTCAATACAAGAAAATATCATGCCAATGACAATGAAATGACCAAAGAACCACATGCATGTACCATGCATCCAAATCTCAGCAAGGAAATTACACATGCAACCTGTTACATGCAATGAAATCCAGTTGTAGTTATTGATCCAACCTTATCTCACTACTCAATATTACTTTTCATGTCCTTTAATTTCTTCTCTCCAAGTCCAAGTGAATGCTAAGATGCTCCAAGAATTCTCTAAATGTGCAAGAGTCTAAGAGAGCTAGAATGAACAAGATTTAAGCCAAAAATTGTCAAAATATGTGAATTGTTTGTCTGATGTCTTTTATCATTGATGTCAAGTCTCTTATCTTTCATCTTCCTTTTCTCCTATTTCCCTTTATTTCCTTAATCAAATGCCATTTATTGCCCCTTTTCCTTTGCCATTTCCTTTTCCAATTTCCATAACCATTAATAAGCCACAAGTGATGCCCACTTAATGTTTACCAACCATTCATCTTGGAATACATGTCCCATGACCTTAGTCTTATTTTATTTACATGGAAAATCAACCAAAGGTTGTTACAAACCCCTCCCCCTTGGGGGAACATCGTCCTCGGTGTTCGATGACACTTATGACCATCAAAACATACTACCTATGGAGCTCTATAACACAAATCGATGAAATATTTACAATAAACTACTAAAAACCATGAAAATCATGAAACATATACTACTTATTGGAGCTTTATAACACAACTTGATACATTGTTGACAGTGACATGCATACATATACATATATATATATATATATATAGCCCAAATTTTGTTGTAAAGACTCCGCGAATTATAGGCGCGGAGCGCGAAATGTATAATAGAGTCATAGGGTTATTTTCCCTAGTCTTGTAATGTAGTGTCAGCCTACCCATGGTCCGCGGACCATGGGATTGTATAAATAGAGCAAGGCTCTAAGTGTAAAATATAGCAATGTAATAGATGGAAAGGTTGAAGCAAAGTAGAAGCACAGAGCAAGAGCCTAAGTGTGTCTTGTGTCGTGGGGTAGGAGAAGGCTCTGTAGCTAAGTGCGCAAGGTAGAGTCGAGTCTGTAACCAAGGAAGAGAATAATAAAGAGAAGTTTTATCTTAATTCTGTGTATCTGTTCTTGGGTTGCATGTTTGATATAAATTGCAAATGTACTATTTATTTACTCCGTGCACCTATATGAATGATTTAGATTGCTAAGTATACTTTACACATGCAAGTAAGCTAATTTAGTTAACTAATAGCAGAATACTAGTAAAGGCTTGGGGAATAACAAAGTTCGGCCCCCGAGTAGGGCTGCGCAAAGGCAGCATCTCAGGCTGCATGGTACGGGTAAGTGTGCATAGCGACGTGTGCGCAAGGTCAAACCATGGACCACTTGAAACTCATCAGACATCTCTAGGTGCGAAACCTGGTTCTAGCACCCTCCCATACTACTTCGGGTGAGACCTCAGTCTATGCTCTGCGGACTATTTCCGAAAGGGCCAGTAGTACTGAGATTTTTTTGGTTATATCACCTCTAAACCTGGGTTAGGCCCCAACAAGCCAACAAATGGTTCCATTGTCGGGACCAGGATCTTCATAAGGGATGTTTGATGTTGTGTCACTAGAATTCGACAAATAAAGAAATTGAAGAGTGGCTGGATAGAAAAATTCATGAGTTTGTAATGTAGGAAAATATGAATCCACAAGTATCGAAGGAACAATGGTTAGAGCGCTACTTATGTACAGAAATCCACAAATTTTCCTTTTCATCCTTCCCCTCTGAGTTGTATGAGTGGATCACGAAGCTAGAAGACAGTCAAGGAAGGTGTAGGCTCGACAAACCTATTGTGTGGACTCCAAAGTTGGTTTGTAGACTAGAAGCATCAGAAGATAAGATTGCACGTGGTGTGGACCATTGGCTCGATCGAGTTATAGGAGGGTTTATCACCAAGTTCATGGTAGATACTTCATAGCTACAACGAGGTGAAATGACACTTCCTCAAAGGACCATGAGGTAAGTATGTTAAATCTTTGAACAATTGGATTAAAATGCTACCGTGTCAAAAGCGGGTTATGTGAATAAATTGATGTTTGGGGCTACATGATGTGGGAGGATCTATAGAAACGAAGGTAGCCTAGAGATAGAAACTAGCCCCTTGATTTTGCCTCGGTGAGAAAGTGAGGAAGACCTCGCGAAAGTTTCACCAAGAAGTGCGATCAGTCTTATAAGGCAACGAATTCTGTGTCTACCACCTTCACCTACACCACCACTAGTTTTACCATCTTCACCCCCATCTCTGCCCACACCATCTCTGCCACCACCACAGTTCAATATGGTGAGCGTAATAAAGTTTTTTGTGTTCAAAGGAGGAGGGAACGAAGACCTGGACCAATTTTTGTTTGTGGTAAAGGTTGTACAGGAAGCGCAAGGAGTCACGGATGACAACATAAAGAAGGCAATGCTGGTAAGTGCATTGCAGGATCACACACTGACGTGGTACATTAAGCATTCTAATGATAGCTGCACTAAATAGGGAATTTAGTAGGCCAAAATCGGAGACACAATTAATTATCGGGTTTAAGGAAATTACGATGCTTCTAGGCGAGTCCCCCTATCAGCTGGATCAAGGACTGAAGGGTATGATTTGCAAAGCCAACATGACCTTGACGGATGGGCAATACCGCGTATGGTTTGTAGCATCACTAACATTGCATCTAAGCACGGCGCTATCACAATAGAAGCTATCCACTCATGTCAAAGCTTTGGAGATTGCAATGAGAATACACGAGACCCCAATACAAGATCCTAGTCTAGGAGTCCAACAGATCCACACGCAGTTGACAAATTTGTGTCTAGAGATGTAGAGTTTGAAATAGGATAGGATAACTCACCCAAAGGTGCACAAGGAGTTATGGTGCATAAAGTGCAAAGGCTAGGGACATGACAAGGACCACTGTCTAGTTTTCGCGAACTACTTGGTGGGAGGAGGACTAATGTCACTGAGACCAGAGGCACAAGCAGGACCGAGAACGACACCTGCATTATGGTGCACGATTTGTTAGATAGGAGGGAAGCATTCTACACATAACTACCACCTATTACAAGAGTATACGCAGATGTCCCAACAGTTTTTCTGTAACTTCTACAGATCAGTAGGCCATGATGAGTGCACCTGTAGAAGCTACGAACTAATGATGGATCGAACCCCTACCTACAGAGTTCAGGCCTACATGTGAGCCCTCGATCAAAATGCGGGGATGACATGCACTGGATTTTAGCGGCGTGAATGAGGTTGAGGTGCAATGGGACCAGGAAGGGGATGTAGAAAGCTGATTTGTTACAATTGCGGAGGGTCAGGGCATTATGCCTGCAATTGTACAAATCCAAAGAGAGCATCATGTTTATATTGAACCCAGTTTAAGAATGAGATAGAGGACTGCCCCATGCTGATAGCGAGGTTGTGCGATAAAGGAACAATCCAACCCCCACAGACTTAGAACCTGCAAATGATGAGGTCTAAGCTGGGCGAAGAGGACCCAAATGTAAACATCGTGCCCCAAAGTGGTATAACGACAGGAGATGACAAGGGCAAGCAGCCCAAAGAGAGTGCTTGGGTTCGCAATGGTCCAACAAAGGAACCAGAGTTCAATTTGGAGCGTGATGAGCCCCGAATTGGGTAACTTATTGGGCTCATTTTGCCTAATTGTCCTTGTTCAATCCTCCATTTTTCATAGATTATGCGTGTTTTTTTAGTATGTTTATGTTGTTTGAATGAATAAGGGTGGTCACTCTACTAGGGAGGCTAATACGTGGTTATTT
>APFE031558115.1:17935-44534 GCA_000404065.3 Pinus taeda
AAATCACCTTCCATTTTTCCTATGTATCATGGGGATTTCCCCATTTATTATACATATAAATTTATGGTGGTTCTTAAAATTTTCCCTGATCGCTATAACAAAACCATCCATTTCTCTATTGACCACAATCCTTTTCAGGTGTGCTTGAGGTTCCTACCATTGGCCCTAATTGATGTAGTGTTTCCCATTACATTGTCAACAACTGAGTCCTCGCTTGTTCAATTTGAGGTAGATAGAGCAACAAAATTTATGGAATGGATCACAACACCTCCAACAACATATCCATGATATCCTACAAAAAGCTAATTCAAGTACAATTAGTGACATGACCAGTGTCAACTTCCTCACAAGTTTTAGGTTGGTGATAAGGTGTGGTTTCATTTATAGAAGGAGCTCCTCATAGGACCCTACAGGAATATTAAACCACTCCTATATGGGCCTTCCACAATCATAAAGGCTATGGGTGAAAATTCTTTTAAAATGAGTATTCCCCCTTTCCTTTGCCTACACCTAGAATTTAATGGAGAGTTGCTTTGACCATATTTTCCACCTTTGTTAGGCACCTTGGAGAAAGTTCAGTAATTGGCCCCCACATAAATCAATCTTGAATGCATTAATAGGTTAAAAAATATTAAATCATGGAAATTAAGATGAAGGAAACCTACCAAAAACACTGACAACTCTATTTGGTTTTCAAGGTAGGGTAGCTTCTTCACCAAGGAAAATGGCTCACTATGATGAGGGGACTCAATGTAATGCATGCCATTACTTCATAAGGGGGGAGGACTAAAATGAGTGGATATTGATGGCCACCCAACTCTTCCATTGACTCCATGTTTCTTTATCTTCATGGTCATATTTATATGGTTTTTCAGGTCGCAAAATCTTGGGGTGGTTTTGATCCATAAATGATGTTTTTCAGCGGTTCGAGGGGCCAACAAATTACTGAACCTAACTAAAACTTGTAATACTTGGACAATTATTTCCAACAAACTCCTATGCAATCCAAACATACATTGTATGCAAAATTTGTGCCCCCGGGAAGTTGATGTACCAATTAACCACCTTGGGGCCAACAAATGTTTTAGTGCTTCATATTCTAGGTTTAGGTTTTATACCTCTAAGGTTATTTTATTTATGTTAAATTTTCATTATTTTTTCCTCTTATAATAGATTTGGGGAATACATGTAGCAACCATCTCTCTCCCTTCAAAATAACTACCACCATTCTCGCCAATTTTTGTGATACAATATTTGGCTATTTTATTTATCAATAGAGGTTTTGCTTTCATTACTTGTGATCTCTGCTATATTTATCTATGTTTGATTCATTTCATTTACTACCTTTGATTTCATTCCTTGTGCAATTTATATCAATGACCCAAAGGGTTTAGTGTTGTAACATACTAAATAGGTATCCTATCACTGGTTATATAATTATGAGAAATGAGAAGACTTAAGGTTTTGATTGAATATTCCCAATATTGGGAGGAGAATATGGAAACAAAAAACACTCCTTCTTTGACTATATTTAAATATGTATTTGGAAATGAACATATGGTGGAAATTAACCAAGGATTGGTTCTTGAAGGGAAGTTGAAGAGGATAGAAGACAAGAATAAATTATACTAAAGGAAGATATAAATGTTAGAGTCAATCAAGAAGAATGAGATAGAGCACTTCAAGAGTAGGAGCTTCCACGACAGACAAAGGAAGAATTGCAAAAGAAGCATGAAATAAATGTTTCTCAGGAACAATTAGAGAAATGAAGAAAGGATGTTGAGGTCCTTCCACATTCTCTCTCACATCCTCCAACAATCTGTCAGCTTCTCTTGTGCGCCTCCGTCCATCTCTGGAAGACTCTGCTTGAGTGGATGTCTCCACTCCTAGAACCTCTGCATGTCGCTGCTCTGCAGCAATCTGAGGCTCCTCCTCATTAGGAATCAATAGTTCCTCCACAACATGTAGTTGGAGCTCTCTCTCAAGGGAAAATCGCATGGCCTTCTACTCATCAAACATGAGATCTCTACGAACCACTGTCCTCTGACTGGTAGGCAAGTACACCCAATAGTTGTGAGGTGTATTAGTGTACCCCACAAATATCCCCAGCTCTGCTGTTGGCTCAAGCTTCTTCCATGCATCCTTTGTCACATGGCAATATATCGATGAGCCAAAGATCCTGAAGTGACCCACATCTGATCTCTTACGGGAGAAAGCTTCCTTTGGTGTCTTCATCCCAAGTATGTGATGCGGGATTCTATTATGCAAATAGATCGTTGTGTTGCATGCCTTAGCCAACAAGTGAAGTGGTAGACCTTGGTCATGCAACATTGCCTGTGCTGCCCCTATAATAGTTCTATTCTTCCTCTTGGCCACCCCATTTTGCTGTGGGTTATGAGGTTCCATCAACTCTCATTTAATACCTTCCACTTCACAGAAGTCCTTAAACTCTTGAGATACATATTCTCCACCATTGTCACTTCTCAAGGCCTTGATCTTCTTCCCTGACTCTTTCTCGACCAAAGATTTAAACTGACCAAACTTTGTGAAAGTTTGGTCCTTCTTCTACATGAAATAAATCCAACATTTACGAGAATAGTCATCAATGAAAATCACATAATACCTTTGCTTCGTTGTGGATTCTATCAAGAATGGTCCACACAAATCAGTATGAACTTGATCTGAGATAGCCTCTGATTGACTGTCTCGATCATGAAAGGAAGACTTGGTGTACTTTCCCAAGGTAAAACCTTTTCATGTGTCAACTTGCTCAAGTTTACCGTTGGGAAGTCCTGTAGATATATGCTACATTATCTTCAAAGCTCCATGATGTAAATGGCCCAACCACCTGTGCCACAACTCACTAATGTCTTGGCTTTGCACTAATTTTGCTTTCATACTTAATGCTGCACAATCATCTACCTCTAGTTTATAGATATTCTTCACCTGAATCCCTATCCTCTTGGTATAACCCATGGCTATGTGTCTTAGGAATGCCTTTCATTTATTGAAGACAACATCGTAGCCTTTGTCCTCCAACATCGCTACTGATACAAAGTTCTTCTTCATTCCAAGCACATACATCACATCTGTTAAGGTGAGAGGAGCTCCATGCTCCCTCTAAAAAGCAACTGTGCCCACTCTTGAAACATGGTACCTTCCGTCATCACCCATCTCTATGCGCATCTTGAGTTCTTTCTCCTCCAAGGAACTGAATAAATTTTTATCACCGGTCATGTGGAATGAGGCTCCACTGTCAAGATACCAGACACAACCCATCATCAATTACACCATGCATGCGATGAGGGTAAATTCCATTTCGAACTGAGAGGCTAATGCCTCACCTTCTGATCCTTCCGAGGATCCCTTCTTGGACTTCTTCGATGGGCAATTAATCGCATAATGTCCCATCTTGTGACAATTAAAGCATCTTAATTTAGACATTTCACCCTTATTCCCTCCATGAGAAGAATTTTATTTGAAATGGGAAGCCTTCCCCTTCCCTTTCCTTGCCTTACTTGCTAAGGCCAGATTTTCTTCATCATCATTCTTCGATGAAGAACCATCTCGTATGCTCCTCCTGCATAAGATCCAACCACAATCGTTCCCAATTCAGCAGTTTCTCCCTTCCATTCACAGAGTCTTGGTAGCTATTCCAACTCTTTGGAAGGCCAAGGAGAGCGAGGCTCACCATATCATCATTGACAGTAGTTATTCCCACACTACAAAGCTCATCTCTGCAGGTGGTGAGCTTGTTCAGATATGTGGAAAGAGTATCGCCCTTCTCCATCTTGATTCTTCGAAACTTATCCTTGAGTGCCAACTTCCTCTGGTCGCTATTGTTCTGGTAAAGGTCCTTCAATGTCTTCCACATTCAAAGTGGAGTATCATTCCCATGGAGACTCGAGACAATATGGTCTCGAACTCCCTCAAGGATGATCTGTCTCACCTTCGCCACACACTTCTTCCACTCAGCCAACTCTTGTGCATTAGTTGAAGTTGGCTTTGGGATTTCTTGATCAATTAATTCCTTCAAGCCATTATCTTCTAATACAAACTCCATTCTATCTTTCCATGCTATGTAATTCAAGCTACCTTCCAAGGCATACTCAAGTCTCAAGCCATAGAACGCCATTGGCCAACCTTGAAGTATGATATGAATTTGAGTTGCACCTGCAACCCCGAACTTCAAACTTCAAATTATATTCTCAGTATATTGTTCACAGCTCTGATACTATGCATAAATTCTGGTGGTAGGTTAACATGATAATGAAATATAAATCAAAGCATAGTACTATAACCTACTTCTACTATCAATTTGTGGAAGCTTAAAGATCGAGCTAAATAATATAACTAGAAGGAGAATAATCAATGGCACAATACACATGAAAATACTTTGGGTAAAGCCTCAGCTAAAAACCCCACACTATTGTATTATCATACATGGTGGAAATACATAGGAATTATACAAAGCCTTAACTCTCATAGCTAGTCAGCTCTTAGTACAATCCTCACAGATGCTCGTAGGCAATCTTGGCTTCTCTCTAGCCTTCCTCTTTTCCCTCTAAGCTCCTATTTCCTTGTGTTGTTCCTTGTGGATGATTTTCTTATTACCAAGTGGAAAACCAATCCTTCAAAATTCTGCAATCCTCAAGGATGAATCCTTGACTACATGCATGAGTTTACTCCATCAGAAAAAAAACATGCAACTAATAGTACACTATCCTTGAACATTAATCTCAACTAGGTATTTCTCATAATATACATGCATGAGTTTCTGATGAGGGAATCTTTAGTTAACTGGAGTAGCACTAGTTGAGTGCATTAATGCATCAACTGACCGTTAAGTCACTATTAGTTCCTCAAACAGTTTGGAACTAATTTAACTGGACTTAACTCAGTAAAATGAGTTAACTAATTACAACTCAAATATAACTCAATCTTATCTCCTTAATTTAAGGGATAACTCTTGCATGACTTCAAAAATACTTCTAACTTGAATTTCTCCAACTAATTAATTTAAAATAAATTAATTAATTATTTCTAAGTAGTTTTTAAGACTAAATTCGATTTTAATTCACAATTTAATTCAAGGACAAATTAAATTGGAATATTCTTGTTGCTATATTTCAACAATGAGTATCATTCAATCATCTTGTTAAGCATAAACATGTTCAATTAAGCCTATTTGTGTGGAGAAAACACATTGAATTATAGAAAAAACAGTGAAAGTGACATAACAATTAAATAGATAGATGCAAGTATTTCCAACCCAAAATCGGTCTTTATTAATTACAATATTTCCCGTACAAACTTCAACTACCCTGCGCACTTAGCTGCAGGGGTCCATGCACTCAGTTGTGGAGCCTTTCCTTCGCTTACTAAGAGGAACAAACCTTTCTATCTATCAAACCTTTACACCATCATTCATTCCTACTTATCTCATTATTATTATTATCATTCGCTAAGAATCATCTATTTATAGTCTTTCTAGTACAATACCATGGCCTCTGACTCATGGGTGAGTCTTCAATGATGCCTATCACTTACCAAAACAAGGGGCTAAGGCCCTTGTGACTCTTGACTAGCTACGTGCTCCGCATCCATATTTTGCAGAAACTTTACATTCTCTACAAAATTATTTACAAAAAATGACTGAATTAATTCAATTCTACCCCTGGGGACCTGATCCCAATAGGACCCCAACACAAAGATCGTGACTCGCCCTCGAGTCACTCAGCTGGTTGTTCCACTTACTGGTAGAGTTCGCTTTCTACCTTGGTCAATGCTTAAAGCTCTGTGGTACTCTATTATGCTGCTTTTTGTACCTCCTAGACCAACTTGGCTATGTTGGCCCTTGCACTGCAAGTTGCATAGTTCCCTGGGTCTACTGCATGGCCTTCAGCTTCTCATGAATATTCTGTGAAATTTGGTTGGCTTCCTCTATCCAAGGTTGAAGTTGGTCTCTTAGCAGGGACTGCTTTTTTTGTAACTCCTGGATCTACATCTGAATCACCTTTCCTTCCTGCAAGCGCGCGAAGCACTGGATTGGTGCCAACGTCCACGCAGTCGTACTAATTTCATCATATTTTTGCTACGCTTCCCTAATCTTTATTCTCAAGTTTTGTAGCTTAGGGTCCTCCTGCAATGTATCCCATAGGCCCATTGCCTAATTAAATAGACGGTCACAACTGTGAATTGCGACATCTAGTTGACCCATTGATTCTTTTATAGTTGCACCTCTTTGTTCCCGAACTTTTGGCGGTGTGGTTGGTTGAAGCTTGAGCTTGAGTTTGGATATCTTCATCTAGAACTCAAAAGTGACTCACCCAACCTCATCTTTGGTGTTGTGCACCGCAACTGCTAATTTCCCAACTTTCGTCTCAGCTTGTGCATCGTTTGGGATATGCAATTTCTGGAACTGTTTTGCAAGCTTGCTCAATTGCTAGCTCTATATTTGTGCTTCGTGATTGCATTTCCTCTTTCTCCCTTAGCACCTGTTCCTTCTCCTCATACATTTGTTCATTATTGACTTTACATTCACTGAGGGCTACAAGGGCGCACTTCTCCCTGATCTGCAAGTCATCTGAGACCCCCTGATGCAATGCGTGGAGGGTTTGGAGTGGTAGCGTGGCTGCATTGATTCCAATATCCTTGATATTTTCTAGCATGTCGTGGTCTTCTTGCTTATCTTCTCCCAGGGATCCTTCTGGAAAAGGAATGATCCTTAGGTACATTGACATTCCACTTCTAGGACACTCACGCTTGCTTGAGTCAGACTCTCTTACACCATGCTCGCTTGCCCAGTGCTCGCATGGATCATACTGGCCTAGATTAGTAGCTCACACAAATCCTTCTAGACACTCCCCAATGTCTGCATACACTGTTGTTGTAGGTAGGAACACCCTAGGGTCTTAGGTTGAAACCCCAATAGAGCAGAGGGCAAACAACAATAAGAAATGCTCAGACAAACAATCTAAATTCTTATACTACTTAACTGGGAGGAAGTAACCTTTCCCAGAGGTCCTACGTTTGGGTATATCGCACAAGGTTCAAACCCTCTTCTTCCTCCAATGCCTTTGAAACCTGTAAATTATCCAAGAAAAGCATATACAAAAGCAGTAACATAAAGCATATTCATGATATATACATTACATCATATAAGAAAATGAACAACTACAATGCCTTTGAAACCTATAAATTATCCAAGAAAAGCATATACAACAGCAGCAACATAAAGCATATTCATGATATATACATTACATCATATAAGAAAATGAACAATTATACATTACTATAAGATTTATAAACAAATCACAACATGTATCAATGCATAAACATGATAAATATTAGGAATAGAAAATCATTTATTTATTGATGTAAGCTACAAGAAAGAAGGAAAACTACAACCTGATTCTTCCTCCAGCTCCAAGTGGAACCATCCTCTAGATCCGTCCCGTCCCAGCCTCATCAATCTTCCTCCATCAACATACACAAGAATATCACAAGAGGGATCAAGGATATCTCAAAAGAGGAAACAAGAGTTTCCTAAAGCTTGGGGAGTGTAGGAGGCACAAGGATTTCGTCAGACTCGAACAGGGATCAATCAACTATAATATCAATATCTCATCTCTTCTCCTCCTTAGGCCTTCCCATGGAGGTTTATTTATACTTATCCAAATTAGTTTTTTCAGTTGGTAAACAATTGGGCCACGGGCTATAGTAGGTGAGTAACAGGTAAAACCCATCAAATTTGCCTGAAATTAAGAAGATTTACTATTTTTAAGTGTTTTAACACATATACACAGGTGGGTATATGCTGACCCATGTGTACACACTTTTAACACAGGGAAAAGCAACGTATAGGAAATAAAAAATTGTTTTTTAGATTTTGGACCAAGTCTAGAAAGGAAGGGTTGCCCTAGGCCATAATTAGACCATCAGATCTACCAAGAGTGGTAAATGGTGCTATAACGGATGCCCCCTCATATATGAGGTCAGAAGGGGTACATGATGGCTGAAATGTATTAAGTGTATAGAAGGAATCATGCTGAGGCCGAGGAGGAGTTCACCAGAATTCAGCCTGCTAAGCCAGTGAAAGAGATTAGAAAGAAATTGATGTCTGAGGCTGGCATACCCATGCTTAGAGATAGTAAAGCATGTTTGCATGGCAAGTAAAAAAGTGGATCCAATATGCATACAAGTATAAAGGAATCGAAAATACATAATGGATCATCTGATCATATCCAAATAAGTACATGTCTAAATATCACCTATAAAGAACTGATTAATGATGTTGAAGTATGAAGCTGATCACTTAAGTCATAAAGCTGATCCAAAAAGTACCAAGTCAAATGGTGGAATAAATGGTACTACACTTCAACTCGGGTGCCAACATATAGGATGTCGCTATAAGGAACTACAACATATAAGGTGGATGGTATCAACTAGCAGAAACAAGAGCAACTAAAAAGTGAACCAAGAAATGTTGATGCAAACCTGAGGTCTTCACCGACCGCTGTGGTACATTTCTACACAATGGGAATAAATGATCTGAATTTGACCATGTGAGAAATCATTTGATTACCAGTCATTGATGTATACCATTAAAAAAAGCAAGGCTACTCACCGATAATGATGATGAGAGCCAAGGTACTAAGCACAAACTAACAAGTTCGAATAAATGAGTTGTAGTCGAACACTTGGAAGAATCTATCAATCAAGATACAATGATGTTTTCCCACTATCGATAGCAAAGGAGTCTGCCATTGATGACTGCAAACCCTAAGGTACTATGACATGGACTCTAGATCTCTTTCCCAGAGCAATGAGATGAAGTCGATGGGAAAATATCCACTAGAAGGAAGGCATTAAGGCATCCTTCATCAATCTAGCGTGAGTGTAACCTGTAGGCCAATAATGTGGAAGGAATCAGATGAATAAAGATGTAGTAAGCCAACCGAAGCATGTTCCTAGCATACACAAGATGTATCTAGCACACGATAGAAACCCTCTAAACCAACCAATAATGAAAGTTGTCACATAGGCGAGGAATCCACCAATAGGGTCAAATGGAAAACAAGGTACTGCATGAATCCAAATGTGTGATAATGAAAGCTGATGGCAAACACAAGGGAAACCACTCAGTCAAAGACCCATGATACTTCTTGATGTTGAGCACAAGGTGACCTATCAATAATGAAAATAGGGCCAGGGTGCAGCTCTATATATTCCCTCAGAGCAATTTGTTGTAGGTGATAGGAGAAAGCCCCACCAGCAAGAAGTCAATGGCAGGGAAAATTTTAAGGATGGAAATTTCTCTTAAAGTTTAGAAACCTTGGTGAATCCCACTAGTCCATAATATGAAATCTATAAAATGTGCGGAGATATTTTTGTAAAAATATTCAAATTTATAATATTTTTATGTAGTCTATATATGATTTTTTGGTGATTTCTAGGGTAAAATAATTTCATTCTATAAATTTTGGGTGACTCATTTTTACAAAAAATGGAAATTAGCGAATCTTTTTTTTGGAAAAAGTATAGAAAATTATCCCATGGGTGAATATTAGCCCCTAAAATTTTCCCTAGTCAATGGAGACCTTCTCAAACCAACACGAGCAAAGGACCAAATAACTGATGTGATAACGAACATGACTCTGAAAACTAGGGATGGCTGACTAAAAAATAAGCCAAGAGTCACCATAAAGAGGCCGACTCAATTTTACTTCCCTTGAACAAACGCACGACTCAACTATGTCTACAAGGAAGCATATGATAACTTTGTATAAGTTTGTCATGCAGGAGGCATAAAAAAATTCTCCATATCATTGGAAGAGATAACCAATTAGGGGAGCACTGACTCAATAACAAGGTTAAGGTTCTCCTAAGTCAAACTAAAGCCCATCCCAATGGGAGAAAGACTTATTTTTTGAGTGCTTTGTTCAAGGGCGACACAACTGACTGAAGGTACCATCAAATATGGGAATAATGTCCCATTCCCGCTCTTTTTGGAATATATATATATATATTATTATATATATTATAATATATATATATATATATATATATATATATTATATATATATATATATATATTATATATATATATATATATATATATTTCTCTTTTTCATATATATGAAGCCTAAAAAGGAATAAAAGAATGCTATAGTACAGTGGAAAGAACAAGCTTCGAAAAATTAGATGCTCTAGTTCCTAGGAGGGGAACATTCCTATGCTTAATTCAAGGTGGTGAAATTGGTCAATGACACTCAAATAAATGTCCTTTCCATGAGTAAAGGGTGCATCAAGTTGCAGAGGCTAAGTGATTGCAAGGTTGAGTTTGTAGAAGACATGGTAAAAAAGTAGCTTAAACACGAGTCCAAGTGAACCTACCTCAAGGCCAAAAGGTGCAAATAGTCAATATGCAATGCAGCAATACAACTCAACACAAAGGAGCCTCTAGGGTATAAAGCTAGAAAATAGGGAATAAGAACAAGAATGGGTCTCCAACGCACAAGTCATGGTGGGACTAAAGAGGACTCCCAAGTCTAGTCAATACACCAGCATGGGCAACATATGTCAGCGAGGATCTAACTAAGCTGCCCCTGTAAAGGTTGGCTCTACCATCACGTCATGATTTTAAAATTTAGCAAGTGAAAATGGTTTGTGAATCAAGACATGATGGGGTTGACCTTATGGAAAAAATATCGCAGTATGGAGGCTAGCATTGCCACCAGACGCAACATGGGGTGCCATAGGTATAAATGATTTTTTAATTTTTAATATTTTTTTGGATTTTCAATATAAATGAATTAAAAATGTTTTTGCTGAGACAAGACACTTACAAAATTCATTGATCATGTTTCATATATGGGACCAGTGAGACCTAATGGACTTCCTCGACATAGGCATCATGGAAGAGATGTCGAAGGGGCTACAGCTCAAACTGAGAGAGTCCTCCATGCAGTCCAGAGAAACTTGGTGAGACTGACTCACTAGGTACCCATGGTGGCCATATAGGACTTACCAGAGAAGATGCAACAACACGTGGTGGGAGTACCATGGGACTGGGTGCAACTATTTTGGTGTGTGGATTATACCGTTGTTTTCTTTCTAGCTACTCATCTTGAGTAGGATCTTTAGATAGATGATTGGATCTTCTTGTGATTAAACATGATGATGGGCATAAGCCCAAATTTTGTAGGGAAATTTTTCCTTATTTTTGTGTATTGTTTTGGATGCAAATACTCTATCTATATACATAATATTTTATGTTGTTCATATATACAGATGATACTTCGATTATTTTTTATGTTTTAATGTGATGAATTATTTATATGCCAATCCATTGCTTGATTAGCAATAGAATCTGCTAAGGAATTTTATGATCATGGAATGTGAACAAATGTGATGTAAACAAATGATCTTTGCAATAAGTGCACTCTCATCAATTGGCGATACAAGTAGGGATCTCGTACCCAATAGATGTTATTCAGTTGAGATATCACTAGTTGTGAATCCAAATAAACTACTAATGAATGAATATCAAGATATATTGCTTTAGATAGTAAATTAATAACAACAATATATTCGGCAATATTATTCGAAGCAGGATTGATACATACTCCTCTCAAAACCATCAACTGGCCAGACGGATAATAAATTGCCCAAGCTACGGAAGCAAGGTTCCAAGTGTGTCTACTGGCACCATTGACAAACCCTAGATATATCAAATCATCCATCGATACCTACCAAAGCAGATCAAAATATCAACATCACTAAACCGATAGATAGATATGTACAATCATACAATACATACAAAGAAGTAAATGCTCTGTCGAAGCCTAAGCAAAGTAATTCTTAAGGTAGAGCCCATTTCTGGGCTCCTCCAACTTGTTTCCTTCAAAATTAATCAATTCATAGGCTCCCTTTTTCAAAAACCGCTTGACAATGAAGGGATCATACCACATAGACTTAAACTTGCCTGCCCCCAAGGCATCTTTGTCTTGATCATAGACCAAGACAAGATCGCCTTCAGAAAAATTTCTAGGACAGACAACTTTATCGTATTGAGTTTTTACCCTCTTTTTATGAGCTTTGTTTATTGTGGCGACATCTTGACACTGCTCATCAAGATGTTCTAAATGAACAAGGCGTTCTTCAAGACCAGAAGTCTCAGGAAGAATTTCAACAACCAGTTTAAGGGAAGGAATTTCACATTCGACATGAAAAATAGATTCCAACCCGTAAACCAATTGAAAGAGAGTAAAACCAGTGGCAATTTTAACTGACGTTCGATATTTCCAAAGTGCTCGGTATAACATGATCTTCCAATTGGATCTAGCTTTGTTAATCGTCCTTTGCAGGATGATTTTAAGGGATTTGTTCACGGCTTCGACCTGCCCATTGGCCTGAGGATAATAAGGAGATGAATGCTCCTACCAGAAACCCAACTTGAGAGCCAATTCAAACATTAGTTGATTTTGGAAATGACTACCATGGTCAATGACAATCTCTTTAGGAATATCGAACTAGGAAATAACTTGATTGAAGAGAAACAAGGTCATTGTTTCATTGCCATTCTTGAAAGTAGGCATGGCCTCAGCCCACTTGGTAAAGTAGTATACGACCACGATGATATACTTGTGATTTCCTACCGAAGGAGGATTACAAGTATTAAAATCAATTCCCCACTTTGTGAAAGGACTGACAGTGATAACAAGAAAAAGCGGAGCTGGATGTCCACGCATTTTCTGAGTATAAAATTGACAAGGATGGCATCTCTTGACCGCTTCAACACAATCTTTGAAGATAGAAGGCCAAACGTAGCCTGCTCGCAAGTGCAACCATAGCTTTGATGTGGTATCTCTAACCTTGTAGATGATCTCATCTAAATCGCACCAACCAATAAAACCCTACACTGTTAACCCTTTCGGTAGCAACCTGTGTAGCGTAGGCCACAGTCTCACCCGAAGTAGTAATTGGGGATGTAAGAACCAAGTTTCTGCATCCAGAGACTAGTGTGATGTCTTTCAGGGCCTTAGATCTACTTCTGCACATATCTAACCTTCCAATATAGTTAAAACTCCTAATTCGGCCCTAGATACCTTCAATTCTTTGCGGGACTAGCCAATTGCATTAATTAGGCCCTAACAGGATATGTCTTCTAATTTCACGCAGCTAAACAGGTCTTCTAGAGATTCTGAGATCTAGATCTACTATCACGCAGACCTATCTTCCTTGTCTGAAACTAACCCAAAATAAATTTATATCTTCGCGAGTATCATTCAATCATCTTGTTAAGCATAAACATGTTCAATTAATCCGATTCGCATGAAGAAAACACGTTGAATTACAAAAACAACAATGAAAGTGACATAACAATTAAATAGATAGATGCAAGTAGTTCCAACCCAAAATTAGTATTTATTGATCAGAATCTTTCCAGTACAAACTTCAACTACCATGCGCACTCAACTGTAGGGGTCCACACACTCAGTTGTGGACTCTTCCAGGCCTCTACGCACTTAGCTGCACATCCTTTCCTTCGCTTACTGAGAGGAACAAACCTTCCTATCTTTTAAACTCTTACAACATCATTCATTCCTACTTATCTCATTATTATTATCATTTGCTAAGACTCATCTATTTGTAGTCTTTCTAATATAATGCCATGGCCGTCAGCTCATGGGTGAGTCTTCAAAACTGCCTTTCACTTACCCAAACAAGGGGCTAAGGCCCTTGTGACTCTTGACTAGCTACGCAGTCCACATCCATATTTTGTGGAGACTTTACATTATTTACAAAATTCTTTACAAAAAATGACTGAATTAATTCAATTCTACCCCTGGGGATCCCATCCCAACAAGATTCAACTACAACAATTGTGACCACGACAACTACAACAACTTTGACCACGGAAACTACAACAACTTCGACCTCAAAAACTATGACAAATACAACAACTTCTACCACAGAAACTACAAAAACTTCTCTGCTCCTAGATCGAACCTATGGGAGACTATTTAACTCAAGAATAATTCCACAAACTTGTCTTCCTTGCTTTTATTAGGTTGCAGATACTTCTGTACCTCTTGTCTTGTCTCTACCGAAAAATATTAGCTTGAATGGACGAATTTAGGTTTATATTTATAGTGGTTTTTCCATATTCTGAAGGGACACATCTTTTTGCCAAGGGTTATGAGCCTACTCAAGTCGGCTTGGATAGTTTGACAATTTTTACATATGTTGATTTCAAAAATTGATTTTTCTTCAATGGTAAGGAATTTGGGGACATGTAATAGCTTGTTAGAAAGAGAAAAACAAACCTCTACACTCTTATGCCAATTCCATTATTAAATAGGGTCATTTTACCACCAATAAAATTATTTTTTTGAGATTGTCATTATTATTTTATTTATGGAAGGTATTAGGATTTTAGTTTTAGGCATCCAATGTTTAGGGTTCCTTATTTATAGAATTAGGTCATCAAGTTGATTCAGATTAGGGATTCTTTAAAGGTATTATGGGTACCAATAATATTAGGGTGCCTTTTCAATATGTATTCATGGGCATCTTCATTTACGGATTCATCATCAATGATCTAAGGCTTTTCATGGACATTAGGGAAAGTGCTTCTTCATTTGGATTAGGGATTCATACACATAGGCTTCTATTCATGTATCTTAAGGGAATCATAAGTGTTAGGAATTGCATCAATGCGTTGGGGCTAAGGCATCTTCTGGAGTATTATGGGCATTTAGATCATGCATCACCAAGCTAGGGCATAAATGTACTTAGGGTTTTGTCATGTAGTTAGGGCAACATCATGAAAGGATTTAAAGCATGTATCGCAAGAATATTTTCCATCTCCAACAATGCCATATTGACATCAATGACAACCTTGACCAACAAGAAATTAGTTATCAGGGATGGTGTCCAGTGTGGTTTGCAAATGTTTGTGTTTGTGGGACAAGAATAACATTCAATCGAAAAACATTGTTATATTTGCGGATCATAAGCATTGTAGCCTGGAGTAAGGCCAAAATGGATTTTGAGATTGTTTAGGAGAAACTCAGATGTCCTAAACAGTTGATTAATGAGGTAAATTATAGTCTATGAGGATCTTTAAGCTTGGTAAATCATGAGAATCTAAAAATGTGCTTTAGAGCGAGGAGGAATAATAGTAAGTTAAACAATATCTCACTTCAAACAGGAACAACTGTCATGGAATTTTGGGGGAAATTGTGGAAGTTCATCAAAAATAGAGCTCCATGGGAGGGAAAGGTTGCTTTAGGTTCATGGTTGGGGTGGTATCTTATAGAGGTCTTATACAATGTCACGAATTCTTTGGGTATTTCTCATTCAATTCTCTAGCTAGTTTTCAAGGTTTGTGCCATTTCCAATCCCCATAGATTTGCTTGACATTTATTGGATCTTTGGTTATTGGGTTATTGGTAATTAGAAATTTATGTTTCATAAATGTTGTTTCTATTTTTCCTCGGTGGGTATTGGAGCTTTTATAGTGATCTATTTGGTAATTGGTGGCATATAAAATCTTGGATTAGGAGAGCGGGGGTTGGTTTGGAGGAATAAAACATATCGTTGGGTTTTGATACTCGGAGGGGGGAAGTACTCAAAAAATTGGCCTTGGAGGTCGGTAGAATAAGATACATGGAGGGGGAGAATTTTGATGGTTGAAAGGGAATAAGTTTTGGGCTTGTGAAAAATGAAAATCCTTCTGGTTTGGTCATGGATATAACCAACATTTCCTCCTAGTGTTTATCTTTTGTTTGGATGAGTAGGTGATTTCCTCTATCATCGCAAGAAACAATATATAAGGGGAAGTATAATGGAATTTTAACAAATCTGAGGTTTTAAGGATTTCTCACTATGCCATGTGTGAGAGGAAGACTAAGGAGAGGCTCATCCTATTATGAGGAAAGAGTTCACCATGGTAATTATTGGGTTCAGAACAAAGTTGTTGGGTTTGTAGCCATATACCATGAATAGATGTCAGAGTATGTTTAGGAGGAGCTATCGAGATAAAAAAAGGAGGCATCCTCTTAGAGAACCTCACTTTCTAACATGGAAGTGAGGGTTCAGTGGGAAATTTGGATTCCAGATACAGGGAAAGTAAGGAGCAAAGGAAATGAGTACATGCAGGCAATCAACCTCCATTGAAAAATGAAATTCCTTCTGGGTTGGACACTCTTGGATAATCATGAATCAAGGAGGGATCTACTACAAAAATTGGATCGCATGCATCGCCGCCTCATGCATTATGATTGTAGGTTGGAAGCAATGGTTAGGAGGTTGGCACAAATAGAAAGACATCTTGGGATTCCACCAAAAATCCCAAGACCCCAAGATATAGTAGTAGATCTTATTCCCATAGATGGATCCGACTTGGATCTCGCTCCCTAAGTTTATAATGTATCTTTATGTTGGGTATGTAATTCCTCTTTCTAGTGTTCATGGACATGATAGGATATAGAATTTTTTTATGTTTTTACGTTTAAGTTTAGTTATGTCAGATATTGATAGTCACTTATGGGCCTCCATAGGGCCCAATTTTGGGTATGGTTACGTCTACTTGGCGAGTGACTGAAAAAACTTATATATTTTTATGTAAAATTTTTATTTTATCGTAATACAATTCAACTTACACGTTTAAAAAAATGTAAAATAGATGAAAAATTTATGGAAAAACTTTATCAAATTTATATACAGATACACACACCATTTTAAATGTTTTTTTCTATTTTTATTTTTTTTAATTATGTTTTTATATTTATATGTTTTTAATATTTTATGATCTTTTAGTTCATCTTTTTAATATATGTTTTTCCCTTTGTATATTTTGTTTTAATTAATAATTAACTTTCTTTTCTATTTTCATTGTTTTAAATTTATTTTTAATATATTTTCATTTTAAATTTATACATTTTTAAGGTTTAGGTGTATAATTTGTTTTTATTTATTTTTTAGTTATTATAATTTTATCTTAAGAAAAACATGTATTTTTTAGTGTTAGGTTTTTTTCCAAATAGATTTTCTTACTTTTATTATTTAATTAATTTTATCATTTTGATGATTTCATTTTTAATTGCGTCAATTTTTATGTGATGATTCCAAAAACATTGTAGTTTTAAACCCCAAAAAAGATGTTATTTACTACGAGGGAAAATTTTAGGGGCTAATATTCGCAGTTGGGCTAATTTTCCATGCTTTTTACAAAAAATAGACTCGCCAATTTCAATTTTTTTCTAAAATGGTTTTCCCAAATTTTATGGTACATCATTATTTTACCTTAAAAATCACCAAAATATTATATGAATTAATATAAAATCATTGGAAATCTTAATATCTCTACAAAAATATCAACAAAAAGTTTACAATTTGCATATTAAGGACTAGTAAGATTCGTCAAGGTTTCTAAACTTTAAGATAAACTTCCATCCTTAAAATTTTCCTTGTTTATTACATAACAATTTGATTCAGAGGTTGATTTCATGTTTTTGGTTCACAATAGTACTAGTTATTAAGGTCACAATTTTGAACAAGTTGTAATGCTTGTTGGCTTGAGAGGGCTTTGATCGAGGTTTAGAGTTAGTTGTGCTAACCATCAAAACCCTACACTACCCGCCCTTTTGGTAAAAGTCCGCTTAGCGCAGACTGCAGTCTCACCCGAGGTAGTATTAGGAGATGCTAAAACTAAGTTTCTGTATTCAAAAGGATATGTGATGCAGCAGTGAGGTGTTTCTTTAATCTAGGGCCCGATCCGACCTTCACGAACCCTTATCTTTAGAGTCATAAAATTAAAGTGATTTCTACTTGAATAGATCTATGATCTTCACCTAAATGTTCTAACATGCATAAGTTATTATACAAAAGTAGATTTGGACCTTTACGATGCAATTAAAGAAATATTACAAAGAACCAAATCATAACTGAGCATAAACACAGAAACATATAAATATACAAAGAACACACGGAAATGCTTCAAATATGCTTTATCATTTCAGATCTTCAATGAATACACTTCTTCTGACCCTGCGCACACAACTATAGGGGCCCGTGCACTTATCTGCGGACTTACCAAGGTCTTTGCGCACTCAGCTGTAAGAGCCTTCCCCTTCGCTAGAATACAGAATTACAAACTCAAAATCTCATTCATGCACTTCATAAAAGTGCCTAATGACTCCTAGATGACCTCCTTTTATAGCTTTTACATTACATTACCATGGACCATGAACCATGGGCGGAAATAAAAAAATAACCCATCCCTTTACAAAATAAGGGACTTTGACCTACCTAAAAGCCCCTTTGACTCTTAACGTTCTGTGTTATTCATGCTTCGCTCCTCAAAATGCAAAGACTTTACTATATTACATCAAAATTGATTCAAATTTTAGACAAAAAATAAACTTGGGGGTCCCCATCCCAATAGGCCCCCAACACAAAGATGTGACTCATCCCGAGTCACTTTGTCGGTATGTCCTCGACGTGCACTTTAAGGATGCTGAACTTTCACTTCAATTCTTGAAGTTAAACTCGGACAGCAGAGAGTTGCATGTTAGGTAACCCTTCATCAATATTAGTGGTTTCTTCACCATTCACGATCCTGGAGAGGTGATCAAGTCCAACATTTAACCTCCATGGCTTAACTATCACTTCAAAATCATACTCCTAGAAGAGGAGCAACCATCTAGAGATATTCCCCCCCCAACACAAGTTTATTGACCAAGTATTACAATGCAAAATGATACATGTACATTTTAAAGTGTGCACCTAATAGATAATGCCTGAATTTTTTAGTGCATATACCATGGCGAATCCTTCTCATTCTATGGTTGAATAATTTATCTCTACCTTAGATAGCTTCCTACTTGCAAAGTAAATCAAATAGTCAATATCTCCTTTACCTGGTTGAGTTAAAAAAACTCCCAACGCTATACAAGATGCATCCACATGCACATGAAATTATTTCTTCCAATGTAGGAATACTAGGATTGGTGCAGTAACCATATTCTCATTAATAACATCCAAGCTCTTCTGGTAGTCCTCATCCTAGCAAAACATAGAATCCTTCTTCAACAAATTGTACATTGGCACAGTGATCTACACATATGCCTTTATAAACTTCCTGTAATACCCTGTATGACCCAAAGTTGCGCGTAGCTACTTTACATTCCTGGGTGGATCCAAATTAATAATTACAATGAACTTGGTAGGGTCTACCATCAATCCCTTCTTTCATACAACATGTCCCATCAGTATTCCATAAGGTACACATAAAATACATTTCTTCAAATTCAAGGAAATTTGATACCTCCTACATGTATCCAACATTAGGCACGGACTAGAAACATGGTCCTTAACTAGCCCAAATATTGTTTAGTCATCAAAGTAGACCTCCAAAAAATTTTGAATAAATTCTTTGAATGTTGCGACTACCACCCTTGAAAATATTGCAGGAGCATTTTTCAGTTTGAAAGGCATAACTATATATTGGAATGAACCCCACTCTATAGCAAAGGTAGTCTTGTTGTGATCCTCTGGCGCAATCTTAATTTGGTGATATCCCGAAAATCCATCTGTGAACAAATAAGCCTCTTGTCCACCAACGTTTTCTAGGACTTTCTCTATAAAAGGCATATGAAAGGGGTCATGTATGTATGCATCATTTAACTTTTGCAAATCTACGCAGAGCCTTATTTCACCCTTTGTTTTCTTTTCCTGGACCACATTGGACGAACCCATTCTGATTCTTCTACTAGCTCAATTATACCCGCTGCGAGCATCATAACCAGCTCTTCTCTTACCTTTTCCTTGTATTTGGGTTTTAGTTGATATGGGCACTGCTTAATGGGCTTTGCATCTAGCTTTAAATTGATCTTCATCACACCCAAATCAACTATTATACCCTTGAAGTCAAAGAACTTTGTTGGAAATAAGTCATGTTATGATCCAAAATGGATTTTGGAGAGACTTCTAAGTATAAGTGTTCCTCATAGAGGAAAATGGAAGTCCAAGGGTGTTCTTGGAAATAGCCCCATTGCAGAGATCTTTTCCTTCTGAATCTATTGCAACTTGAATGGGCTAAAATGGACTTCGGAGGCATAAGTTATCGTAGAAAGAAGTTTCCCTTTGTTCTTTGGAAAAAGAGGCAAAATCTTCAAAAATGGCAAAAAAAACCCTTATAAAGGGAAATCGCACTGGAGATGGGTCAAGAGGAGGACTTAGCAAAGAGGTGGAAGGACCCTCCGACTATGACCTCCGACTAATCGCATCAGAGGTAAGCCTTCGCCCGATGACAGGACCTCGAGCCAATGTGACATGCGAATGCGAAGATCGGTGGATCAACGTTGACGATGCCACGAGGTAAGGGAAGGACCCTCGGGGCTGTGTGACATGTGATTGCGATATATCACATCGTATCATTGCATCGCAACAATATAAAGGGGCAATAACATGTGACTTGCGATTGTTGGACCCGTCGGATTTTATAAGCACAGTTTATAATTTTGAGTTTCAATAAAAGGGTATTTGTCGAGTTTTCTGTGTATTAGCGGATTTCGATAGAAAAGCTGAAATACAAAGGAAAATGCCCCAAAGTGATAAAGCTAGGCCCGTAAGGAAATTTAGAAGCAGCCCTATATTATTTGAGTTTCATAAGCGGGATTTAAGGTGGGCCTTAGGAAGTAAGTGGTATTAGGCTGGCTCCGCCCGATCCCATACAATGGCTGATGTGTGGCTAGCAGAGGAGAGACAGAAACTGCCTTTTCAGGTAGGTAACCTCCGTACTCCTAAGCCACTTGAAATTGAATATCAATTGTTGGATTGGAGATCACACAAATCAATGGTGGGGCATGTGATAGTGACCGAAGGCAGACCTGATATGATTATAGGGTGAATGCGATAATATTTGAAGTCTGATAGAAAGAATTTTGATGGGTTTTTCAGTGTTTTCTTGTGTATTCATGGTTTTCCCCAATCCACCTATGCGATGTGATATGTTGCCTAATGGCGAACCCGATAGGGTTTTTAGGGACGATTTGATGGAATTTCACGTTTGAAATTCATGCCCGATAGTGTATTTTCCAGTAACTATTTGTGTATTTGATTTTTCTCCATTTTCGGCTTCTTGCATGGAAAATGGCCCTGATCCCTTGTAACAGCTCCTGATCTTCATGCCATGCTGAAAGCAGGCATTTTTGGAAATCAATGATGTGTTTGAAGCCGAAGAACCAGCTGGCAGTCGAACAGACAATGCGTAGAGAAGTCGCAAGGCTGCAGAGGGATGATTATATGCAGAGAAACGATTGGGAAAAGCTGAAAGAATGCCTCAAGGGAGCTAGAGAGCCCAATTGACAGGGCACCAGCCAGAGAAAGCTGAAGGCAAGCAGCACAGAGAGCTAAGAGAGAGAGCTTCAAAGCCAGGGATAAGATGGGGTCTAAACCCATTGTGTTCTGTGTAAACTAGTGGAGTTGAGCCAAGAGCTTGTAAAAGGACTTATACCATAATCCTAGAGAGCCTAGTCGAGTTGACTAGAGCTCAAGGAGACATAGCCCAAGAGTTTTGGGTGAACTCCAAATTAAACTTGTTGTCTTATGTGTCATGTTCATTTGCTGCATTTTTTCATTGTTATAAGTTTTATATCGGTTTAAGAAAATCAATTTACAGCACATAAATAGTTTGAAAATAAACACCAGCATACACCTTATTTTCAAGCACATTATTAATTCTGCATTTGGTTAATCACTAGATCTTGGGAACATTTAAGCTTTGGAAGTGGGAGAGGTTCTTGTACGCTAGACAAGAAGCTTTTAGGCCCCATTTTCATATTAGGTGGTATCAGAGTTTGAGATTGATTAACCCCAAATCAAGAAGGTGATATCAAAGCTGGTTATACCAGAACAAGTGTTATCAGCTTAGAATGCTTGATTGACAGAGCAAAGATTGCTTGTCTGAAAGGTGTTTGGACAATCAAGGATTGATTGTCTGATTGATGCATGCTTGTTTGCAGACTAACTATTTTCTGAGTTTGCAGAGGTGAAGGGAAAGCTATTGATAGCTCAGTCCAAGAAGGACAAGAAGGAAGAAGGGTTGAATGAATTCTTCTATCCCAAAGGACCTCAAGGAAATCCTTGGAGCACAAGAGGTTTTTTGCAAAAGGTTGCTTGAATAAAGCTCTTTGTTATTCTTGTTTGAAGTTCTTTTGTTCATTGGCATAATGAAAACTTCTACAAGTGAGTCCTCAAATTCTCCTTTCTTAACAAGATTCTTTGATGAAGACATGAAGCAAGACTTGTTCATCAAGATGGATATGGTGAGAGAAATTTATGAGGATGGAAGGAAGAGCAGTGTACTTAGAGAGAAGTTGAATTCCATGGAGGAAGACAAGCAGTTGCTTTCTGACAAATTGCAGGAAATGGAGAGGCAACTTCATATTGCAAATATGAACCTGAAAAGGATGCATGAGTTGGAGTCACAACTCTTTGTTTCCAAAGAAGCCTTAGTCAAGTATCAGCTTGAAGAAGAGTTAAACCGTTCTTGTTTGTCTTCAAATTCTTCTAAGAATGCTTATATTGGTTCTTTTGAAAAGCATACCAGAGGCATAGGTTCCAAGCTAATGTCCAAGATGGGCTATGAAGGAAAACTTGGGTAAGCATGCACAAGGTATTGTTGAGCAAATAATGGTTGAGGAAAGGCCTAAGTATTTGGGCCTTGGCTATGGACAGTCTTATGGAGAGAGTTCCAAAGCTGCGATGAAGGCCATTGAAACAGTTCCAAGAAAGAGTTTCATTACAGGTCCTCTACCTCAGAAGTGTGAAGATTGTGCTCAGGAGGAATGAAATAGCTTGAAACATCATTTGTAGGATGCAGGTGTTTAGAAGCACACACTTGAACCAGAGAGTTGTGAAAACTCTTAAAGCCTTGAAGAGATTGATGGTGTTCTAAAGGGAGCCACTTCTTCATTTGCTTCACCTCGTCATGAAGGCAATAAAGGTGAAAGAGAAAGGTATAAATCTGGTTCTAATCATCTTCCTTTTGATTTTGTAAAGCATGATAAATTTCCACATAGATATGGGAAAAGAATTGCATGTTCCTTTTGTGGTTTGGATAACCATGATGTTTCTAGATGTTGGAAGAGAATGGCCACATACAGGGAAATTTTGAAGGAAAAGAAGCAAGAAGCCAAAGGTCCATTGGACAAGGCAAATCATGTTGTCAAGAGGATGAACATGTGTTGCACTTACTACCATAAGCAAGGGCATCTTGCTGAAAAGTGTTGGACTTTGAATCCAGCAATGCTTCCAAAAAAGTTGAAGAAAGTGGAAAGGGAAGATGGTAGAAATGGAAAGGAAGTTTCCATGAATGATGTGTCTCAAGATGATTCACATGTTGATGTCGATGTGCAGACAAAGGGAAGACCTTTGAAATGGATTGGTAAGAAATGGCTAGAGTTATTATCCAATTCAGATTGCATGTCTATTGATGCATCTATTTTCATTTCTTTGTTAATGGAATGCAAGTTGCAGGTTTCTACCAAGAAGGTGAATGGAAAATTTGAGTAGGAGGCTCACTTTGTTGCTGCAAACATTATATTTCATTTCAGCTTCGAAACTACATTGTGCTTAAGTGAAAGTTGAAGGATGAAATGCATGCATGAGCATGAGATGCATGAACATAGGGATGTTGATGTTTTCCTTGTATTTAAACATGTATGTGTAGTCAACTTGAAGGGCTGATTGCTTTAAACATGCATGTAATATTGACTTGAGAAAAGTTGATTTGGTCTCCAAGATGGAGATAATGATAAAGTGTTTCATCTTTTTTAAAGAGTCCTAATGGTCTTCTTCTACATGCTTGACTTGAAGGGTCATTTGTTTTAAATGCACATTTTGTGGGCTTGTTATCTAGTCCATCATTTGTATGCAGATGTAAGACATGGAGGTGTTCACAAGATGTGAAATTTGCTTCTTTTGTGAAGCAGGAGTTTAGTTCATCAAGTTGTGGTCTATGTTTCTATTGTTGTTAACAGTTGTTGTTGACAGCTTTTCAAACAGGTACAAATGGAAGTTTTTATGAAGCAAATGTACTTCACATTTGTTTGAGCTACCTTGGATCAATGATCAAGGTAGAGAAGTTCAAACTACCTTCTATGACCATCTCAGTAGGAGTTCTACAGGAAGGCAAGGAGGAAGGCAATTCGTCCAAGGAGAACCAACACATCCAGGAAGGAGAGAGGTCAAAGGCTTTGGTTCAGAGGCACTATGCAAAGGCAAGTGTATGAAGGCTAAAAAAAGAGGGTGCTATTACTTTCATTTACTATTCAGATCAGCATATCAGTCTTTTGGAGACCAAAATTTCTTTAGTGGGAAAGCGTGATCCAAAATGGATTTTGGAGAGACTTCTAAGTCTAAGCGTTCCTCACAGAGGAAAATGGAATCCAAGTATGTTCCTGGAAATAGTCCTATTGTAGAGATCTTTTCCTTCTGCATCTACTACAACATGAATGGGCTAAAATGGACTTCGAAGGCAAAATTATTGCAGAAAGAAGTTGCCCTTTGTTCTTTGGAAAAAGAGGCAAAATCTTCAAAAATGGCAAAAAAAAACCCTTATAAAGGGAAATTGCATCGAAGATGGGTCAAGAGGAGGACTTAACGTGGAGGTGGAAGGAACCTCCGACTGTGACCTCCGACTAATCACATCAGAGGTAAGCCTTCGCCCGATGACGGGACCGCGGGCCAATGCGACATGCGACGACAATGATCGGCGGATCGGCGTCGGCGATGCCACGAGGTAAGGGAAGGACCCTTAGGGCTGTGCGACATGTGATTGTGATATATCACATCGCATCATCACATTGTAGTGATATAAATGAGCAATAACATGCGACTTGAAATCACCAGACCCGACGAATTTTATAAGTGCAGTTTATAAATTTTGAGTTTGGATAAAAGGGTATTTGTTAGGTTTTCTGTGTATTAGCGGATTTCGATAGAAACGCCGAAACACAAAGGAAAATTCCCCAAAGCAATAAAGCCAGACCCGTAAGGAATTTAGAAGCGGCCCTATATTATTTGAGTTCCGTAAGCGGGATTTCGGGCAGGCCTTAGGCAGTAAGTGGTATTGGGCTGGCTCTGCCTGATCCCATACAATGGTCGATGCGTGGCTAGCAGAGGAGAGAGAAAATTCCTTTTCCGACAAGTAACCTCCATACTCCTAAGCCACCCGAAAATGAATATCAATTGTTGGATCGGAGATCACACAGATCAATGGTGGGGCTTGCGATAGCGACTGAAGGTGGACCTGATATGATTATAAGTCAAATGCGATAATATTTGAAGTCCAATAGAAAGAATTTTGACGAGTTTTTCAGTGTTTTCTCATGTATTCGAGGTTTTTCCCAATCCACCTATGCGATGTGATCTGCTGCCTAATGGTAGATCCAATAGGGTTTTTAGGGATGATTTGATGGAATTTCACGTCCGGAATTCATGCCCAACAATGTATTTTCCAGTAACTCTCTATGTATTGGATTTTTCTCCATTTTCGGCTTTTCGCCTGGAAAACAGCGTCGATCCCTCGTAACAACTCCTGATCATCATGCCCCGCTGCAAGCGGGCATTTTTGGCAAACAATGATGCGTTTGAAGCCACAGAGCCACAGAACCAGATGGCTATCAAATAGAAAATGCACAGAGAAGCCGTAGGGTCGTAGAGAGATGATTATACACAGAGAAGTGGTTGGGAAAAGCCAAAATAATGCCTCAAAGGAGCCAAAGAGCCCAATTGATGGGGCAGTAGCTAGAGAGAGCTGAAGGCAGGCAGCATAGAGAGCTGAGAGAGAGAGCTTCAGAATCTGGGATAATATGGGGTATAAACCCATTGTGTTCTATGTAAACCAGTGGAGTTGAGCTAGGAGCTTGTAAAAGGACTTATACCATAATCCCAGAGAGCCTTGTCCAGTTGACCAGAGCTCAAGGAGACGTAGCCCAAGAGTTTTGGGTGAACTCCAAATTAAACTTGTTGTCTTATGTGTGATGCTCATTTGCTGCATTGTTTCACTGTTATATGTTTTATATCAGTTTAAGCAAATCAATTTACAACACATAAACAGTTTTAAAATAAGCACCAGCATACACCTTATTTTCAAGCACATTATTAATTCCACATTTGGTTAATCACTAGGTCTTGGGAACATTTAAGCTTTGGAAGTGGGAGAGGCTTTTGTAAGCTAGACAAGAAGCTTTTAGGCCCCATTTTCTGTCAGCATTATGATACATATGTTGTACTTGATGGCAACCCACTCATCTCAAATGATAAATTATAGTGCAACAAAGTTCACGCACTTTCATGAAGATAAAAGTTTATTTCATGTAGAGAAAAGTTCACGCACTTTTATGCGGAGAAAAGTTTATTTCATGTTGAGAAAAGTTCACGCACTTTTATGCGGAGAAAAGTTTATTTCATGTGGAGAAAAGTTCACGCACTTTTATGCGGGGAAAAGTTTATTTCATGTGGAGAAAAGTTCACGCACTTTTATGCGGAGAAAAGTTTATTTCATGTAGAAAAAAGTTCA
>APFE031558115.1:44849-61885 GCA_000404065.3 Pinus taeda
GATGATTGATTGATGTTCATGGATCCAGTCTGAAAATTTATGAAACGTGGTCCCTGGAAGAAAGAGAAGGTTGTAGCCTTCTATAGGCCAACACCTACGAACTAGTATCTTGGCTAGTGCAAGAGCTAAGGGGGTTGTAGCTCCCTTCCAAGAGAGTCTGGAAAACGAGAGAGGGTTGTAGCTCTTTGCAGGTTGCAGCCTGCGTACTGGTAAAGGACTCCACTAGTACAATTGTAAGAAGAAGTTTCTAATTGAAAGAAGATAGAGACATATTGCAGCAGGTGGTTTTCACCCACATTGGGTTTCGACCTTATATCATGGTGTTCATGTGTGTGGCTTATGTATGATGATCTGTTCTATTTTACTGCACCTGTTTACTGTTAATATGGTTGAATAATGTTCTAATGCACTCTTAAGATCAACTAACTGAATCATAAGAAGTTGTGGAAGTAGCATATATGAATCTGAAATGGGAATGAAAAAGTTTATTGATGTGATATACTGATTCCCCCCCCCCCCCTCTCAGTATTATTTCCAACATTTTCAAATCATGTTATTCATGCAATAGTTTAACAACTTTGCCTTCATCCTAATAGTCACAAATATGTTTGAACTTCGGTTCTACTTCTAATCCAATATTTACTTGTTTTGTCTTTACCTGTTGTGATATATCAAGGATCTCTACATCAGGTCCCACAATTTTGCGCAGTCCCTATGACTCAAGAATATTGATATTTCGTGGATCCTCATCGCCTTCTTCCGTAGTAACATTGTAGCATTCCAAAGCATGTTGTAGCTACGCACTCCAATCAAGTTGCATCAAAGTTATAGGTTTTATTGGCCTTCGGAAGGTCTTTGACTTAATCGCCTGAAGTTCCCCATCAATGCATTCAAACTCATCTTCAAAGTTGAATGTCAGCAGGAAACTCTCCTTCATTTCATCCCAATTAGTAGCCCCCTATCGCAGCTCCATCTCCAAATACTAACGTATAAGGTATGAATAAAGATATGTACCCACTTCGGTTGAGGTACCTCACCCCAAGCCTTAGTCCATCGAGCCAAATGTTCGCATGGGTCATCCTTACATGTGTACTTTTCACTGAGCCACATTGATGTGGAGCCAAATCTTAATCTCATCAGTATGCAATATTCCTTCCAATCATCAATATTATCCTTGTAGGTTCCCCAACATCATGAAGGCGTAGCTCTTAAAGCCAAATCTAGAGCCCGGAACTTGTGCTCCTCTAGTACGTCACTTTCAAAATGGTCAAGAAAAATATTGACATCATCCAGCCCATCATAATAAGGCAATTTATGTACCTTAGTTGATATACAACATACAGACTTTGTAAGACTATTGCATTGTAGTGTAGAGACCTCATGTAACTGATTATGCTAGTTTTCTAATTCTTCATCTGAGTTTGATTGGCATGAACTATCCTTCTCCCAACTAATCTGTCCATCTGTAGTGGGATTAATCTAGTCTTCATCTCATGCTATGAGCTTATATATGTGATTAATGTCTTCGTCATCATATTCATCACGGACTCACTTTTTGTATCACACACCTTTAGTTGGGTCCAATGGAACAACCACTCTAATAACATTCTTTTAAAACACCATGCTTCACTTCTTCAAATTAATAATAACATTCATGTCGAAAGCCAAATCAATCCCATGCAATGATTGGTATGGATTACTGTCATCTACTATTTCAATAACTTCAAAATATATGAGCATGTTGGCTCCTTCAATCTCTACAGCGACTCCATGTAGGTGACCCATCAAAATTACCTTTTGTTGGTTTTCCATGTGCAGTTGGATTGGCGACCATTGCAACTTAGGTTTCCCCATATGTTCCCAAATCTATTTTGGCAGTACATTAGCATTAGATCCTAAGCCTAGAATTATCTGGCCCATATCAAAATCACCAATTTGTGTTGTCAACCACATTTCACTACCAGTCCTCTTCTTTCTTCGGTTCACCATATTCACTGTGCATTGTTCTAGTAGTGGCTTGTCCTTCCTAGTGAATTTATCTATCAATTCTTGTAGCCCTTCAAATTCCTTTTGATCCCTCAACATATTTATGCATGTTTGCAGAAACAATTTCAGTATTGTGGGATCAGAGTCCTTCGTCGCAGTAATTTCTTTAGATTTCTCCTTTTGTGGGACTATTTGTTTCTATGTTTTAGATGTAGAAGCACCTAGATCCATAAAATATTTTCTTGCCTCCATAAACATGTCCTTTTCTCTGTGTAGGTCAAATCCAATATTATTCTCACCAACCTTATGAACCCATGTATCCGATACAGGCTGCTGGCCTTCTACCTTGTCTTCACCAGTGGCTATATCACTTCGTGTGACTATATTGACACTAGGATTATCTTTGTATGGATTGAATCTCATCATTTGAATGTTCTGTGTCGGTTGTTGGTTCTTATTTTCGTACATCTTTGCTATTAATACAAGACATTGTTGGGAATGGGTCCCCTGGGGTTAAATTTTGTAATGTTTTGGTAAATATTGTAAAGTCTCCAGATTTTGAGGAGCAGAGTGCGAGTAGTGCAAGTCGATAGGAGTCAAAGGGGCTTTCAGAAGGTAAAATACCCTTAGTTTGTTAAGAATCAAGTTGTTTTGTGACCTGTCCATGGTTTGCAGACCATGGTATTGTAATAGAGAATGATATAAAAAGAATGATAGAGGGTCATAGAGAAATCGATAAATGAAGGATCTAACTAAGAAGTGAAGGATTTGGGCCTGTTTATGTACTTAGGCGAAGGGGAAGGCTCTTGCTGCTATGTGCACAAAGACCTTGGTAAGTCCGCGGATAAGTGCGCTGGCCCCTGTAGCTATGTGCGTAGGGTTGGAAGAGTTTGTACTTGAACATCTAAGCATAATAAAGGTTGTTTTAAGGAATTATCTATGTATCTATGTATTATTGTTTACTTCTAAATTTTCTATATGTTCGATCTGTTTAGTGAAATTAATCATGAAAAGTAATTAATAGATGCGTGAAGAAGTAGATTTGGTTATTTACATTACGTTATGAATGTTTAATGCAATCGGTGAAGGGTTTGAATATATTAACTGTTAGTTGTTGTAATTTCTCAGTTTGAAGGGTTAGGGTTTGCGAAGGTCAGGATAAAGCCCTAAGTTTAACAAAGGCACACCACATAGCCCTTTGGATGCAGAAGCCTAGTTCTAACATCCCCCAATACTGCCTCAGGTGAGACTACAACCTGTGCTATGTGGGTTGTTTCCAAAAGGGACTATAATTTAGGGTTTTTTTGGTTAGCACAACTAACTCTGAACCTGGGTCCAAGCCCCCTCAAGCCAACAAATGGTTATGTTGTGAGGATTAGGATCTATCTGAGGAATGTGTGATGCGACATAAGTGGATACCAACTATGAAGGAGATCGAAAAGTGGATAGATTGGAAGTTTAATGGGTTTGGAGCTCAATAAAATAGGAATCTGCACTTGTCAAAAGAAGAGTGGTTGAATAGATACCTGTATACAAAAGAACACAAAAATTTTCTCTGGTATTTTCTGTGCGAGTTATACAAATGGTTGGCTAAATTGGTAGATGGTCAAGGTACTTGGAAGTTTGATAACCCTATTGTGTGGAATCCAGAGTTAGTGAGGCACCTGGAAGGATTAGAAAACAAGATCACAAAGGATGACGATTATTGGATCTTGGGTGGATTCATTACTGAGTTTGTGATTGACACGTTTGTCAGTTATAGTGAAGCTGAACACTGATTATTCAAAGGACCAAGAGGTAAGTATCTGAAGTCCTTGAAAACTTGGATTAAAATTCTATTGTGTGAGAAACAGGTTATGCCTTTAAATTGATGTTTAGATGAGACTTGATGGGAACTATGTATAGTGGGAAACCATTTAGACGAGATCTAGATTCAGGTGCTGAGTACAGTCCTTTGTTGGGGGCGTCTAATAGAAACAAATAAAGTAATAGTCTGAAGACGCCCCAAGGTGTGTCGCAAATGGTAAATCAGGGTATTGTGGGAATACCACATCCATCCACTCCACCTCCGCCATCACCTCCACCTCACACACATATACCTACACCTCCACCTCCACTATTCATTATGGCGAATGCTATGAAGATGCCTATATTCAAGGGTTTGGGGACAGAAAACCCTGAACAATTCTGGTTTGTAGTGGATGTTGTGTGGAAGTCACAATAGATAACAGATGACGATCTGAAGAAAGCGATGATGGTCACAAGATTTCAAGATAGGGCACTGAGCTGGTATATTAAGTATAGTACAACTCATCTAGCTGCGACGTTGAAATATACGAAAGATACGCTAAATAATGAATTCAAGAAGCCTAAGTCTCAAGCTCAATCTCTAACTGAGGTTAAAGAAATAAAGAGAATCTGAATGAATCCGCATGGGATTTTGATCAAAGGTCGAAATGTCTACAATAGCAGGCTAATCTGCAGATCTCAGATGAGAAACATAACGATTGCTATATTTCTTTGTTATTACCTCATTTGAGATTACCATTGTCACAATAGAAGATTGGAACATAGGCTGAAGCACTATATTGCTATGAAGTTGGAGGCCTCCCCTATCCAAGATACAAATATGGGACTGCAACAGATTCAGTCACAATTGGCTAGCCTACATATGGAGTTGCAGAGTCTCAAAAAGGGAAAATAGGATTAGAATGAGACCCACACAAAAGTATGGTGCTTAAAGTGCAAAGGTCATGGTCACGACAAGGAGAATTTTCTGGTGTACCAGAACTATCTAATTGGGGGAGGTCTTGTCCCCCTAAAGCCAGAAAATACCATTGAATCAAGTACAAATGTGGTACCATGGTGAGCTATCTGCTAAATCACATGACAACATACGACATACAATTTCCACTGGTTACAGAAGTTTGTACAGACTCCCAACAATTGTTCTGAAATTTCTATAAGTTTGTAGGTCATGATGAGCACAATTGTCGAAGTTATGAATTAATGATGGACAGAACCCCAACATATAAAGTACAGGATGAGACACATCCTCAGTAGGATCAAGGTGCAACTGTAGTGTGTGGAGGATTTCAAGGATGAGGAAGAGGACAAGGGGGAAGATCTAGAAGAGGTCGCAGACATATTATTTGTTACAATTGTGGGGAACCAACCCACTTTGTGCGATATTTTCAAAACTTGATGCACCCCTCTTGTTAATATTGTCGATAGTTTGATTACATCATAGAATATTTTCCCATGCTCATTGCAAATATGCAAGAAAATAATACCCAAACCCATCATCCTACTCAAAACATCCAGATGATGATATCAGAACCGTGTGAAGATGGACCTAGTGTTAATATCATTATGTGAAGTGGTATGGCTACCGAGGAGGATACAGGGAAGCAACCAGAAGACAATATTTGGGTGTGCAAGGCTGCTAACAAGGATGATCGATTCAATTTAAATAATGCAAAATAAACTTTTATGGAGGCAAAAAAGAGTTTTGCGGATTCAGGAGCCTCCACATCAAAAATTCAAGGTGCACGAATGGAGAAGCCTAAATAAGTTAGTGTTGCGTAGGAAGAAGATCGTTCATTGTTAACATATTTCTTATAGACCTGCACGGAGCTCCTACGGGACCAAAAATAAGTAGAGGGACTGAAATATTTGATAGATAATTGCACTGGAAAAGGTAAGCCATAGGGTGAATAGCGCATAATCGATAAGGTAGACAAGGGTAAGTAAAGGATTGGTCAAGAGATGAGATTGACTGCACAGATCGTATAATTCAAAATGGACTAGGTGATCCTAGATTTAGGATCCGATGTGAAGTTTTTTCCTTAACAAACCTAGGAAAGAATGGGAAATTCGATGCTACAGTGGTCCCCAATTCAACTACGAATGACGAACCAACAAAAGATTATTCCTATGGGGTGCCTACATGGAGTAACTATGGATATTGAAGGGGCGCACACTATAGTTGATTTTGAAGTAATCGAAATAGTGGATGATAGTAATCCCTACCTAGCGTTGCTTGGAATTGATTGGGAATTTGATATGAACATGGTCACCAACCTAAAGAAGTGCAACATGATATTTGAGAAGAAGGAACTCAGGGTCATTATTCCATTGGAATCAACTGAGGGTGCACAATATACTGAACCAGTCTTAGATTATTATGAGGAAGACAATATTGAGTAGATCTATATGCTTACTGTGCAGGATGAGGATTGGATCAACCCTATGGCAAATGGGCGAATTACTTGGGAAAAGGACATCTCCTGCAGCTCGAATTCATATGAGGAGCTCGAGCATTGGCATAATAGATTTCATGAAGTATCGACGTTGGGATGCAACTGACTTACTAAGTCACTCTGGTGTATATCTACTGAGGTACAAAATTTACCGTATTATGATGGCTTAAAAGATGTAAATTTATTTCTGGATAAATTTGAAAGGGATGTCTCGAAGGAGAATCGGTGACAAGCACTAGACATCACGTTGAGAGATACGCTTGCTAGATGGTGGGGTACACACAAGAACTATTTTGCAGACTAGAAGGAGTACTAAAGGATGATGAAGCTATGGTTTGGATATGCCAATACCTGCATTACAAAAAAATATGTAGGAAAGGATGATCCGTGCAAACATCTAGCTCAATGGACGAAAGCATGGGGAGAGGAACCACAACCAAAATGGGTTCATATATTCTGCCATACTTTGGATACTATTACGATGAATTGGTATTTAGAAATGTAGTTGTGACATGAAACCATGGAGTGGGATGTTCTGAAGGAGATATTTCTATTAATGTTTAGTTTTGAGGGCAGATTCGAGTGTATTGATGAAGCGTTACATGAGATCAAGGCTACAATATTCAAAATTCCTGTAGAAGCTGTCACATTGATACAACCAGATTGGAGTATGCAGCTATTCCATACGCTCGAATGTTACAATGTGACCACGGAAGAAGGTGAGGAAGATCCCAGGAACATAATTATTCCTGAGTCAAAAGGACAGCGCGAAGTTGTGGGGCCTAAGGTAGAAGTTCATAACATCTCAAAACCCTTGAAAATTAAGAAAGCGAACATTGGGTCAGAAGCACAACCAAAGTTCACAAATATAGGTGATTATTGGGATGAGGACATAGTTGAAAAAGTTGCGGAGTTACGGCAGGAGGATCAGGACTTGTTCCCCACAACATTCTATGATATGAAGGGGATAGTAGGTGATCTAGGTGCCATGAAGATCAATCTAAAGCTAGATGCGAAGCCAATGAAGCATCACCCATACCGGTTGAATCCTAAGTACAAGGAAAAAGTGCACGAAGAACAGGATAAGATGCTTGCAACATGGATTATTGATCTTGTAGAGGAATCAAGGTGGGTTAGTCCTATGGTGGTTCTGGAAAAGAAGATGAAGGAATCTTCATAGATATAAGAAAGTTGAATGATGCTTGTGTACATGACCCATTCCCTACGTCATTCACAGATGAAGTATTGGAGACTATTTGTGGTCAAGAAGCCTACTTGTTTACAGATGGGTTCTCAGGGTTTCACCAGATCAAGATCGTGCCAGTAGATCGAAGTAAGACTACCTTCACCATAGAATGGGGCTACTTTCATTATACAGTTATGCCCCTTAGAATTAAGAATGCCCCTACAATCTTCTCTAGGGTGGTAGTCGCAACTTTCAAACAATTTATTCATAAGTTTTTAGAGGTTTAATTTGATGATTGGACTATGTTTGGGTTAGTGACAAAACATGTTCCAGTCTTCACCTAATTTTGGATACTTGTAGGAAGTATCAGATATCCCTTAATCTGAAGAAGTGCATATTATGCATACCATATAGGATACTCTTGGGCCACGTTCCTGTAAGCATGGGTTGATGGTAGACTCTACCAAAATTGTGGTGATTATCCATCTAGAGCCTTCAAGGAATGTCAAAAAGTTGTGCGCAAGACTAGGAAATTTAGGATATTATAGAAAGTTCATCAAGGCATATGTGCAGATCATTGCACCCATGGAGAGATTATTGAAGAAGGATGCGACGTTCTGTTGGGATGATGATTACCAGAAAATCTTAGATGAATTGAAGGAAAAGATGGTTACAATGCCTATTCTAGTGTTCCTTGACTGAAATAAGGAATTTCATGTACATGCAGATGCATCCTACATAGCTTTAGGAGCAATGTTAACCCATATAGGAGCAGGCGATATTGACCACCTGATTGCATTTACGAGCAAGAAGTTGTCTAAGGCAGAAAATAAGTATTCAACCATGGAGTGCGAAGGATTGGTGATGCTATATGTACTTCAAAATTTCAGACATTATCTATTGGGTGTGCACTTCAAATTATACACAAAACATTCCTCTTTGAAGGTACCTTGTCAACAAGCCTATTGTTGGGGGCGGGGGGGGGGGGGGGGGGGAATTTGTATAGTTACTACTCTTTTAGGAATACGACTTTGAAGTAGTTGTGAAGTCAAGGTGATTAAATGTTGGACTGAATCACCTCTCCCAGATTGAGAATGGTGACAAGCCTACAAGTCTGGATGAAGGATTTCCTGATGCGCAACTCTTTGCTGTGCACATTGCAGATGAACATTTTGCAATCAATCCAATTTTTTTCTACGGGTACCACTCCTGAAGGGTATACAAGATAATAGAAGAAAGAATTGGTGGTCAGGGCCATGTATTTTTTTGTCATTATAGGAAAAACCATATCCATGATAGCAATAGAGAAAAACAAGAAGAAAGAAGAACATAAGGATTTTGTGAAATAAAAGCCCACATAGAAAGAAGCAGTTGTATAGCAGAAAGTAACCTCTACAAAGGAGAAAGAAGTGTCGAAAGAGAAGGTGAATGCAAAAGAGAAGGACATGCCAAAGTTGAAAACTACAACCACGTCGTAGGCCACTATTGACCTTGATGAACCTGAAATGGAGTGCACTGATGTGGAGGTCGAGAATTAGGATGAAGAGGAAGGGGGTGCAGACCTGGAGTCCCTCTTCATACTCAAGAGGACGTAGAAGCGAAGTTCCATGAGACCTCGCAAGAAGTAGAAGTCGGATAAGTATATGACTTAAAAACCAATGGTCCTCATGGAGGGGGACCTAAATGAGATTGATTATGTGGTCCCTAACTCCATGAAAACTATTTTGGGACAGATCAAGGACCAGTACCATCATGCATTGGAAAAGGTACAACAAGGCCTGAGGGAATTGTAGTTCCAGATAGGGGTGATTTAAGCGAGTAGAGGAAAAGTGAGCTTGAAGAAAGAGAGTGTGACAACCCCAACAACATACATCACCATAGACCTCTACACAGTACAGTTACCAGAGGGATCATTGCATGTTGAGACTTCATAAGACATGGCACACCTATTGTATTTGAAGAATTTGAGCCTTAAACTTGCGGCGCTCCCCATTCAGTCATTGCATGAGCTACATCAAGGAGTATCAGATGAGATCAGGGTCTGGGAGCAATGGGCATTACTAGTTATCAGTGAAGTAAAAATGAACAACCAACAAATGTTTGAGAAAAAGGCACAAGCGCTCAAAGAATGAGAAGAAATCATTGTGTGTAGTCAGCAACTAGAAGCAACGATAGTGCAGGTTTGTAGTGAGCTTCTCGAGCTCCAAATTCCAGCAAAAGAGGCCTCTGCAAAGAAAATCCAGAAGTTACCAGCTATGATGAAGGAGAAAAGGAGGAAATTGGCAAGGTCAGCTTTGAGCTGCAGTTGCAAATATCCGAGCTTCAACTTAAGCTATAGCCAACCACTCCTCTGGAAGTCAGAGAGCAGCTTAAGGCTGCTATTAAAGTGGATATGACTACTCTAGAAGTTGCATTTAAGAATTGTAGCTAATTGTTTGAGAAAATGATGGGGATGTGGACCTTGTTGTAGGAGGATCCACACTTGCAAAAAAAATGAAGCATAAATCTGAGAAAAATAGATGTAGTTTGACGAGATCATGGCAACAATGTGAACCTTAGCACCAGTGCAAAGGTTCACCAGAATAAAGGAGGGAAAGTTCATCCATACCTAGATTGATGAGCTGCATCAGAAGGCCTCCATAATATCCTCAATGATGCAACCTTGGGTTGATGAGGCAACTTAGCTCTCACAAACAGTTCAAAGCAAGTTAAAGGCTATGCAGCAGACATAAAGAACCATGGGCCTTACAACCAAAGTTCTAACCACAAAGAAACTGGTTGAAGAAGTTCGTCAGGATGCTGTATAGGGAATGATAGATCTTCAAGCATTGAAGACATAGTTTAGTAGTTTTTAAGAAAATGTCGAGGTAGCACTAACAGAGTGACTTGAGATGAGTCACGACTTTGTGTTGGGGGCCTATTGGGATAGGGTCCCCTGGGGTTAAATTTTGTAAAATTTTGGTAAATATTTTAAATTCTTCGCATGTTGAGGAGCAGAGCGCGAGTAGCACAGGTCGATATGAGTCAAAGGGGATTTAGGAAGGTCAAAACCCCTTAGTTTGTTAAGAATCCAATTTTTCTTTTTACTCACCCATGGTTTGCGAAACATGGTATTGTAATAGAGAATGATATAAAAGAAGTCATAGAGAGTTATAGAGAAATCGATCAATCAAGGATCTAAGTAAGAAGTGAAGGATTTGGGTATGTTTCTATAATTAGGTGAAGGGGAAGGCTCATGCAATTGTGTGCACGAAGACCTTAGTAAGTCTGCAAATGAGCGCACGGGCCCCTGCAGCTTTGTGCGCAGGGTCGGAAGAGTCTGTACTTGAAGATCTAAGCATAATAAAGGTTGTTCTGCGGAATTATCTATGTATCTGTGTATTAATGTTTACTGATGAATTTACTATATGTTTGATCTGTTTAGTGCAATTAATCATGAAAAGTAATTAATAGATTCACAAAGAAGTAGATCTTGTTATTTACATGATGTTATGAATGTTTAACACAATGGACGAAGGGTTTGAATCTATTAATTGTCAATTGTTGTAATTTCCATGTTTTAAATGTTAGGGTTTCTGAAGGTCGGGATAAAGCCCAAAGTTTAATAGAAACACATCACATAGTCCTTTGGATATAGAAATATGATTCTAGCATCCCCTAATATTGCTTCGGGTGAGACTGCAGTCTATTCTACATCTGTTGTTGCCGAAAGGGCCACTAGTGTAGAGTTCTGTTGATTAGCACAACCAACTCTGAACTTGGGTCCATGCCCCCTCAAGCAAAAAAAAAATATTCTATAACATGATCAAATGCTTATAGTATTGACAAGAAGGATGGGTTGGATTTTGTCAGTCGTGAGTAAAGTGTCCTAGTTATGCATAGTTGTAGAAAATGACCTGGCTAGTTTAGTTTATTCATGCCATTGTTTCTCAGTTGGACCATCATTTGGTTCATACAGAGACAAGGTGCATTGAGATTTAGGTCACCTGTGAAGAAAAAAAACATCAGTTGAATGTCACCTCAGTAGTACAAATGAAGTTTCATTTTGAGAAGGAAGGATTAGATACCCAGGTTAGTGTGGTTCATTCTAAATTGCAATCTCTATGGCGGACTCTTGCTCCATATGTCACCAAACAGCCTAAAGATTTTTCTGCCCGTTCCCCTGCCGAATGTTCTACTACGGTTGAAGCAACACTTCAAAAGCTTGTGTCCAGGCATGCAGATCTCCAGGACACTGTCACTAAGATGCAACAGTCTTCATCTGATCCTTCCACCATCTATCACACTCATCTTAGTGAGCGACTGCAAACTACTACTTCTCTTCGTGCTACTATACCCCAAGTCATGCAAGAATCCCAAAACATGTTTTGCCATATCTCTGAGGTCAGTTGTGTTGTCAAAAAGAATAATTATACTATTGAACCCTTGCATGAGAATATTCAGAATTTATATCATTAAGCATTAATGATCTCCGATCTAGAATCCACCAAGCAGCACCTCGACCAGGAAGATGTACTTGATGGATAAATTGATCAGCTAGAAGATGCATTCTAAGTCACCAAGTAGGTTATCTATAATCTTAGACCAAAATCTCAAAATAATTTTATGACCTTGAGCATACTATCCACTGTTTTCTATCAGCATATTCAGGAATTTGTTGAGTCACAACTCAGTGACCTTAGTGAGCAGATCATTGCCAAGTTCTCAGCCAAGGTTTCCACACTTATGGATGCATGAGACTCCTTTGTTTCCACATTCACAAGTTTTAAGGAGTCCCCACGTTACACTGTTACAGAGTTGGGTCCTTCATTTGAATGTACCGCAATTGAAGCTAGTGGAAGCCAACTTGCAGTAGATTCAAAAGCAACAACAATATTACATTGACTCGAGGGTGAGTCAATAGGATGTGGTCGGGGAATTTTGTGTCCTTTGTTTATTAATGGATAATAGTTTTGAAACACATTTTGGATGAAATTGATGGAAACATAGGATTAGAAAACCAAAATGGTAGTAAGATGGCTTGGAACTCATGCAACAGAAAATAAGGGAGCGTGTCGAAGAACTAGGAGCCTATTTTGATACAGTCAATAGAAAACGAAAATGATGGCCCTAGGTATTGAAAAACCATGGATCAAGTGAGTGAGGTATCAGAGAAAGTGAAAATGGATATAAAAGAAGATAGAAGGCAGTGAAAAATAAGTTTTGACAGTGCCTCAAAGTTCAAATTGAGCAAAGAGAATAGACGATGATGAGTGTCTAAAGTTATTCATTTTTTGAGATCTAGGCTTGTAATATTTTGCTAATGCATTGCCTTTGGATTTTGATACTATGTGCAAGTCTGTAATTGCAGAAAGTTGTAATTCTGATGAATGTAATGAAACTATTTTTAGCTGATTAATAATAATATAAGGAAGACGAGAATTCTAGTATTTACTAGTGTAATTTATGGGCCCTTTTAAAATTTTCTGCATATGTTTAAATTATTGTTGAATATACAACATGAATGGTTAAGGATGAATGTTGTAGTAGTTGCACAAGTCGAATAATTAACCATATATAAATCCCCTTTATCCTTCCATGGTTATTGTTTTGGGAAGTTTTAGTGTCTACGGATAAACGCTTAAATCCATAGACTAGTAGCTAAGTCTAGAACAACAGTGCAAAGCATTCTCTACTTTTTCTATGACCAATAGATTAAATAAGAGGTAAAGAAGCCTACCTATAGCTTTTGCTTACTCCTTATCTCACTTGACCAATTCTGTCGTTCCTTTCCATACTTAATCCGCTTGAAAAGTACCTGCACATAGACATAAGACAAAAACCGATCAAAGCATATGATAATGATCTATTGATTAAACATAACATGGAATCAAGTACATAGTACACATATGAAAACATCAATGAACAATAAAAGCATATGGAAAAGGCTTTGAACACTTCATTAGTAAAAGGAAGAGTTACAATCCAATTTGCTTGATTCAACATCACTCCTCCAGTTCAATCCCATCCTCTCCTCATAACAAGAAAAACATTTTGACATCATTACAATACTTGAAATCAACTCAAGTCTCATACTAACAGCATCTTCCTATAATTCAATGATTTCCATCCCTTGATCACTTAGATGAGTGGTCTTTTTATAGGTGAATGAAGGAAGTTATACCATAAATGGTGATAATGAATGCCCTCCCAAACTTAGGATTTAGTTCCATGGAGGAACGGATAAAGGGATTGATGTTCCTTAACTCCCTACCTCATCCAAATTCAATCTCAGAGGAGTAGATAATCTTGGGAAACTTCTAGATGCATCCAATGGATAAGAATATTCCCAAACTCCAATGCAATTTTGCTCAAATTCACCCAATGCAAGCCAAAGAGGGCTCAAGTGCGCTGCATAGCACCCTAACAGTGTATGGACTGCATTACAGCGCACCCTAATGAAGGCTTGCCTGTGCTATTCTTCTTAGAGGCAGTCTTTGGATGATTTCAGTCATGAAACTTCTTGGGAAGCTAGGCATTCTGATGGTTGTCTTATTGTTGTGGCCACAACTACCACCCTATTGAAACATGTCTCTGATGGCAAATTTTCGATGGGTCCCCTATAAATCTGGGCTTTCATCCCTCCGAATGATCTATTTCTTCCCAGTGATTCTAACTATGTGGAGAGCCAAATCTTCCATTCACAGGTGGGTAAAGCCCTTTAACAGATCCCTTGCTTAAGCCCTTCATTCCTATATTTATCAGGATTTTTTTAACCCCTCAAAACTCTCATCGCACTACTATTCCCATCACCATGCCTTATAGTGTAAATCTTTCACGAAGCACACATGAATCACCCCTTTTAACTCATCGCACTCTGCCTTGATTAAAGGGCAAAGGGTTGATTTATCATGAGTGAATGGGAGCGATGCGAGTAAGTCCTCCATCGCATCGCAAATTGCCAGGCCAAGCCCCAAAGCCATATATAAAGGGTGCATAAGCACTCTGGACCTGACAACCATATTAACAAAGGTATATTGTGTTTTGGATCAGAGACCATCGCTCATCGCTATCGGCGAGGTCAAGGATCTATGTATATGGTGCGCCCTAACCACCCAGACTCGCCGATGATTATAAACCCTGACATATTAATTTTCAAATCCGCCCCAACGGCCATATGCGGGTCTTTCCATATATCCATGTGTTTGCGATGAGACATTAAAGTTTGGGTTTTCCAAAGGGAATGGTAACATTACGGACCTGAAGGGATTTATGAACATTAACATATATGTGTTTTTGGGTCCACCTCCCAATCGAATATCGCATATCGGCAGAGCCCCGGGCCTCATACATATTACGCACAGCGATATAGCGGACCCGCCGACCTATCAAATATGACATATATATATTTTCGGGTCTAAAGCCCTATCACACATCGTGATCGGCGAAGCCTCAAGCTTGTGCATAATGCGATATGCAATAGGTCGGACCCGACAATATCTACAGGCTCCAACATATAATATTTGAGGTCTGACTCAGGTGATTGAATCGAGTTTTTCCCGTGTTTTTCTTTGTTTCCCAAATTTTTTGAAATTATAATGGGATCAAGTTTTCATGTAAAAGGCAAGCCTGTGGACTCCCAATATTGCAATTGCGCATCGGGGCGGTGGAAGGCATGGGTCCTATGACCTGAGAGGGAGCCAATCCCCGATTGCGATGAAAGGAGGCCCTCAAAAACTGTGCCAAGCCTATGTTTTGAGTGGGAAATTGCATGTTGACTGTGTTTTATGCATAGATCCTTTTCACACTTGTTTCCACAGTTATAAAATTAACGGAAGTAGTGTCTATGTTTCATGTAAATGTCTCTGTCATATCGCTCACAATTATGAAGCTAATGATAGTTATCTGTGCAGGTGAGAAGTAAAGGACGCAGGAGGGGATACAAAGAGCCATGGATGTAGAAGTGCTACATTTAAGGGTCCAGATGCAAGTGTTTCAAGTCAAGAGCCCACGCATTACCTGTGCATTCTATAAGCAGAGCTATCTCGGTCTTCATTATGGGGAGGCAACACACAGTCACCCATTTTGCCAACACTTTTTCTCCTCCTTAGGAAAGGAATCGACCCGACCATTATTTCGTCTACGTGCCAATGGTCACACTAATGATCCTATCCCTGTGTACTCAATTGGCATATTTGAAACAGTGGGAAGATGAAGAGGCAGGGGAGGTCATGGAAGAACGAGGGTCATTCAGGGCTACATAAGTATTACCTCCGAAGAGTAGAAAGGGCTTTCAGTGTTGCTTTATTATGAATGTGGAGGACTGTTTTTGGGAGAAGAAGGAGCCATTAGTTTCAGACTCATTGTATTGTTTTGGATCAGAATGTTTTTACTGGCATGAATATAAATGTGATTTATGTTTAAGAATATTGATGACTTACAGTTCACTATTAGTCTTGTTAAATTGAATGTGATTCAGTTTCATGGTTAACTTGTGAATGGCCTTTGATTTTAAATTACATTAAACATCAGTTGCATTTTTAATTCTGTAGATGAATGTGGGTTCCTATATGAGTGATTAGATTGCAAATTAGCGTTAATACAGTCTAGTCCAACTGTGAATTCAGTGATTGATTCATTTGGACTTGAATCTATGCATGATGCTTAACCTTTCTTTATTACGCTCCTGCTGAACATATATATGATGTTTAAACCTTTGTATCATGCTCTTGCGGGATAGGATAGAGTAGCTAGGACTAGATTAGAGTAGTTAGAAGTAGTATAGATAGGTTTTAATACATAGAGGTTAGTTGTTTCATTTTATTGATTTAAATTGAAGTATTCCTCTCGGAAGCAATCTTTCGACATGTCCAAGCAGTTTACGGGGTCCCTTAAAACTCGTCGGAGCTAGCCAACCCAAACAAAAGAAGGTCTAATAAGGGCTTGCAATCAGTTTTTTTCCCCTTCTTGGCATAGCGCACATTAGCCATGTCAACAAATTGGCGCTGGAAGGAGGGCCGAACTGCCCTCTCTATCTTTTCAAGAATTCATCTATAAGTGCCACGCATGGATTCAAAAGGGTTAATGTATGGATTGTAAAGGTTGGAGAGATCTTGCCACACATTTGAAAGAACCTCACTTTGAAGAAATAGAGAGCCCTCTAAGTCCTTTTTCTAGGTCACCCAAGGAAGAGAGACTGTGGGAGTATCCTGTCACTCAAGAACAACCAGTCAGAGCACTTACTCGGGCTTATGCTCGTTCCCTCTCTCAGTTTCCCATCTTTCACTCTTTACCTCCAAAAACTAATAGAAAGTCAAGGATCTTTACCCTGAATGAAGATACATATGCAACAACTTTTGTCGAAGACATTTTGCTAGAATCCTTGCAAAGTATTGACACCCCTTGGGAAGAAATTCATAAGGATTCCCCTTCTAAAGGTAACTCTTCACTTGATTTTGAGAATCATAGCAGAGAAGCCTTTGACCAAAATGTCCCTGCCTATTATATGACCAACTTTCCTCCTCCAGGTGGGAATCAACCTCCACCTCCTCCTCCTGGTGGGAATCAACCTCCACCTCCTCCTCCGGGTGGGAATCAACCTCCACCTCCTCCGGGAGCACTCC
>APFE031558115.1:70515-83680 GCA_000404065.3 Pinus taeda
CCGACGATATTTATAGGCTCCAGCATATAATATTTGAGGTCTGGCTTGGGCGATTAACTTGGTTTTTTCCTGTGTTTTTCTTTGTTTTCCAAATTTTCTGAATTATAATGGGATCGGGTTTTCATGTAAAAGGCAAGCCTATGGACTCCCGATATTTCAATTGCGCATCGGGACGGTGGAAGGCATGGGTTCTATGACCTGAGAGGGAGCCGATACCCGATTGCGATGAAAGGAGGCCCTCGAAAACTATGCCAGGCCTATATTTTGAGCTGGAAATTACATGTTGACTATGTTTTATGCATAGATCATTTTCACGCTTGTTTCCACATTTATAAAATTAATGGAAGTAGCATCTGTGTTTCATGTAAATGCCTTTGTCATATCGCTCACAATTATGAAGCTAATGATAGCTATCTCTGCAGGTGAGAATTAAAGGACACAGGAGGGGATACAAAGAGCCATGGATGCAGAAGCATTGTGTTTAAGGGTCTGGATGCAAGCGTTCTGGGTCAGGAGCCCACGTGTTGCCTGTGCATTTCGCAAGCAGAGCTGTATCGGTCTTCATTATGGGGAGGCAAAACACAGTCACCCTTTTTGCCAACACTTGTTCTCTTGCTTAGGAAAGGAATTGACTCGGTCGTTATGTCGTCTACGTGCCAGCGGTCATTCTAATGATCCTATCTCTGTGTACTCAATTGGCATATCTAAAACAATGGGAAGATGAAGAGGCAAGGGAGGTCATGGAAGGCTGAGGGTCATTCAGGGCTGCATAAGTATTACCTCCGAAGAGGAGAAAGGGCTTTTGATTTTTGAGAAGAACAGTGTTGCTTTATTGTGAATGAGGAGGATTGTTTTTGGGAGAAGAAGGAGCCATTAGTTTTAGACTCATTGTATTGTTTTGGATCAGAATGTTGTTACTGGCATGAATATAAATGTGATTTATGTTTAAGCATATTGATGACTTACAGTTCACTATTAGTCTTGTTAAATTGAATGTGATTTAGTTTCATGGTTAACTTGTGAATGTCTTTGATTTGAAACTACATTAAACATCAGTTGCAGTTTTAATTCCGTAGAAGAATGTGGATTCCTATATGAGTGATTGGATTGCAATTTAGCATTAATATAGTCTAGCCCAGCTATGAATTCAGTGATTGATTCATTTGGACTTGAATCTATGCATGATGTTTAACCTTTCTTTATTACGCTCCTGCTGAACATATATATGATGTTTAAACCTCTGTATCTTGCTCTTGCAGGATAGAATAGAGTAGCTAGGACTAGATTAGAGTGGTTAGAAGTAGTATAGATAGGATTTAATACATAAAGCTTCAATGTTTCATTTTATTGATTTAAATTAAAGTCTTCCTCTCGGAAGCAATCTTTCAACATGTCCAAGCAGTTTACGGGGTCCCTTAAAACCCGTCGAAGCTAGCCAACCCAAACAAAAGCAGGTCTAGTTGGGGCTTGCGATCGGGTTAGTTCCCCTTCTTGGCATAGCGCACATTAGCCATGTCAACACTTCTTTAGGGAATGTAACAACTAAATTAGGGTTTGATGGGCCCTAACAGTATTGATCTATAGGTTGGGGTTGATGTGCCCAAATGGATCTATAACAGTTTCCCCATAAAGTATGAAGTCCTAAATATGTATGTCGAGTGAAATGCTTTATCATGTGGAGAGGAGGTTTCGAAGCGGAAGGTGACCTGCATTAATTACAATACATATATCATGATAATTTTATTTTTTCTCATGAACTTGCTGAGGGAAAGCATACCCATGCTCAACTTATAAACTTTCATTACATGTACAAATATAGTCGTCTACAAATATAGACCCATGAATGGATGACCATAAATGTAAGGCCATTGTACATTAGATTTAGTACTCCTGAAAATATCGCAGCCCGGATGGATGAAACTAGATCCGGGGTCTTCAATCCTCTTCAATCTTTCGTTGAAGTACAAGTCTAACCATGTGAATAGAGGATATGAAGTCGAACATGGGAAGACATCGTCTGATTACCAGCCAATGATGTAAGCCATTAACAGATGCAAGAGGAATCACCGATAATGATAATGACCCTCAAGGTACTATAGTACATTTTGCATGATGTGAATAAATGATTTGAAATCGAACACCATACAAAGTCTTTTGGTCGAAGGCCATTGATGTCAACCTATCGCTAGAAGCGAGAAACCTACCATTGATGTATGCAAGTCTCAAGGTACTGAAGGGGTGTTTCTAAGTCAACTTCTTGGATAATGTGCTAATGTGGACAAGAAGCGACTCATCGTAGGAGGGCCTTGATGTATCCCACATCAGTGACACGAAACAAGGTAAATGATTTTGGAGATGAAAATCGACTGACGATAGAAGGTTCAGGAATGGTGGTCATGAAAATGAAGGTTTACAGTATTGCAAAGGATGAAGTTTGAACTGAATGACTTCTCTTGAACATGTCGGCGACACTAAGATGAATTGGTAGAATTAACACAAACAAAGTAATGGATGGTATGTTAGACCAATGGTGTGATAGCCATCAAGCTTAATGACCCAACCCACATAGTCACGGTGATGAGGTGAAAGTGTCATGTTCAAGAGTGACTTGCTACCATAAAGTGTTCTCCCCTTTTTCGCATTTTCCCCAGTCATTGTTGACCAGTACCTCTTTATTTCTATCAAGCTTGAGGAGGATAACATATGCTTGTTGTATAATTCCACCCTTCGGGTGAATCCATCACTATTTGATGCTTTAACGAGTCTAGCGAAGGTCAAACTCAGTCTTGTCTAGATGGACAAGTTTGTCGCTATTTCATGTTTTTAACGAGTTTAAAGACAAATATAACTTAGTCATTTTCATGTATAGAGAGTTTGAAAAGGGACAAAAGTAAAACTCCACAAGTTATTTTTTGTAAATTAATCTCTCAAGCCCGAAAAGGCATAAAATAATACAAGAGAGATATCATTTCCAATCCGTTAACGAGCTGGAAAGTATAAGTGCTCGGCAATATTTTCATGTTTAGAGAGTCTGAAAAGAGCTTAAAGAAGACTCTGCTTTAACGAATGAGTGGTGTCTAGGGTAGCAACTGGTTCCGGTGATGTTGGAACTTCTCAAAACATGTTGATTTATGTGAAGAGTCTGGCTAATAAGACCACTCATTACAATTGTTCCTCAAAAAAGGTAAAACAACCAAGTGAAAGCATATTATAAACCAAAGAGATGGTGGTGATGGAATGAAACAACCAAGGCTCATCTGATAGAAAAGGCTGATATAATGGCAATCACAAGGGTTAAAATGGAAATGGGTTCATTTTTACACAAGCTTGAACCATAGGGAACTATGCTTGGATTCAGTTTCATGTTTACGTAAGCTTGAAACGAAAAACTATGCTTGGATTCAGTTTCATTTTTACACAAGCTTAAAATGGAAAACTATGCTTGAGATTAGTTTACATGCCCCCAGCATGATGAAAGGGAGACTCCTTTGCAACCAGATGGGAGTCGCTGTGATGAAGCAGGACAATTATCCAACACCTTTTTGGCTTCGTCTAGATAGGGACAAAGGTGAATGGGGTAATTCCCTTCACATAACCTACAAGGAAACTTAACTTTACCACTAGGTGCATACCCCCCAAGCTTCATTACATTCACCTAAGTAGACTACTCATAGCTATCAGGTGGATGGAATGAAGGTTCTTTTACGAGATCAAGTGAAAGACTTGAGTGGGATTTTACGAGATCTAATCAAAGACTCGACTTGGAACTTTTCTCCAGGGGACCTTGTTTCATTTTTTAATGAGCTTGACACAAGAAAAGGAACTATGCTCAAATTCCTTGTTTCATTTTTTAACGAGCTTGACACAAGACAAGCAACTATGCTCATATTCCTTGTTTCATTTTTTAATGAGCTTGACACAAGACAAGGAACAATGCTCATAGGAGTTGTTTCATTTTTTAACAAGGTTGACAAAAGACAACGAACTATCCTCATACCCTTTGTTTCATTTTTTAACGAGGTTGACACAAGACCAGGAACTGTCCTCATATTCCTTGGTTTCTTTTTTTAATAAGGTTGACACAAGACAAGGAACTATCCTCATACTCCTTGTTTCATTTTTAACGAGGTTGACACAAGACAAAGAACTATCCTCATATCCTTGGTTTCATTTTTTAATGAGGTTGACACAAGACAAAGAACTATCCTCATAGACCTGTTTCATTTTTTAACGAGGTTGAAATAGTCAAAGAACTGTCCTCATGGGAACTGTCGATCACAACTCATCAGTGGTCATGAAGGAGAGATCTTGTTCCAATGCCCCCAATACATGATGTACAACATCATTGAATTGACTGTCAGTCGATGTAGGTATGGAATGGGTTGCCACATAATTAACCCATGACGGGGATGATACCATTGGTACAAAAGAACCATTTAGGGAAGATGGTTGACTGGAATCCATCTTTGGACTGGGAAATGAAAGCTAGTCAATAGTGACAATTTTTCCTTCATACAGGAAACAAATCACTCGAAAGAGTGTTGAAACAATAGCTCCCATGCCATAATCATAGTCATGCCCTAGAAGTAAATTGTAATCTAAAGGTCTTGGGACTACCATCACATTTAGATAAATGGTTTTTCCTCTCAAAGTAATAGGTAACTAAGGGAGGATCCCTAATGGTTGATTGGTTCCTCTATTAAAAGCCAACAAATTCTGGGTAACAGACACAAGTGGCGGCGAACCGAACGCTTGCCAAGCAATTGAGGAAAGGTATTCACTGATGGACCTTCATCTATAATAGTGCCTGATACAATCATATTACAAACTTGTATTATTATCTGAAAAGGCACATAAGAAGGAAGACGAAATCCAGCCAGTCGATTCCAATCAAAGGAAGTGACCAGACTACTTGGAGGGGGTACCGTAGAAATGAGAGAATTAACCCCTTGAGTTATGAGAGTGGGAGGATTTTCTTCCTATCTGGATGGAACAGGAGGACTGCCCCCAAGCTCATTAGAATCTAAAGAAACAAAAATAACTTGAGTGGTATCATATTCACTCTCTTCAGGAAAGGTACGATTTACTGAAGGTGAAATCGAGTCAACTGTTACCTTGAGTCAAAAATTTAATTCCAAGGGTGGGAATCTGACCCTAGGAAGATCAGCGCAGGCCAAAGAGGGAGTAACTGCACTACATTGCACTATCTCTAACTGGAGGGTGCATTGCAACACACTGTCTCTAAGGCTAACCTATGCTAACTCCTGTGAGGCCACTCAAGAGTCATCTAACCTCAAATTTTGACCAAAATTCAATGCAAAAGGCTGAATTATAATAAGTAAAGTATGTAAAGGTGTCTAAGGAGGCTAATAATCTACTAAGATGGATAATCACTCCCCAATGGAGTCGCTAATTTGTTTTGGGAAGTTTTAATGTCTACGAATAAACGCTTAAACCCCTAGACTAGTAGCTAAGTCTAGAAAAATAGTGCAAAGCATTCTCTACTTTTTCTATGACCAATAGATTAAATAAGAGGTAAAGAAGCCTAAATACATCTTTTGCTTACTCCTTATCTCCCTTGACCAATTCTGTCGCTCCTTTTCATACTTAATCCGCTTGAAAAGTACCTACACACAAACAGAAGACAAAAACCAATCAAAGCTTATGATAATGATCTATTGATTAAACATAACATGGAATCAAGTACATAGTACACATATGAAAGCATCAATGAACAATACAAGCATATGGAAAAATCTTTGAACACTTTATTAGTAAAAGGAAGAGTTACAACCCAATTTGCTTGATTCAGCATCACTCCTCCAGTTCAGTCCCAACCTCTCCTCATAACAAGCAAGACATTTTGACATCATTACAATACTTGAAATCAACTCAAGTCTCATACTAACAACATATCCCTATAATTCAATGATTTCTATCCCCTGATCACTTAGATGAGTGGTCTTTTCATAAGTGAATGAAGGAAGTTATGCCATAAATGGTGATAATGAATGCACTCCCAAACTTAGGATTTAGTTCCATGTAGGAAGGGATAAAGGGATTGATGTTCCTTGACTCCCTACCTCATCCAAATTTGAGCTCAAAGGAGTAGATAATATTGGGAAACTTCTAGATGCATCCAATGGATAAGAATATTCCCAAACCCCAATGCAATTTCACTCAAATTCACCTAGCACAGGCCAAAGAGGGCTCAAGTGCATTGGATAGCACCCTAACAATGTATGGATTGCATTGTAGCACACCCTAATGAAGGCCTGCCTGCACTGATCTTCTTAGAGGCAGTTTTTGGATGATTTTAGTCATGGAACTTCTTAGGAAGCTAGGCATTCTGATGGTTGTCTTCTTTAGGGCATGTAACAACTAAATTAGGGTTTGATGGACCCTAAAAGTACTAATCTGTATGTTGGGGTTGATGTGCCCAAATGGAGCTATAAAAGTTATGGATCGCCTCGAGTGAGACTCTTCCTCTTCTTGAAGGACTGAAAAATTTAGCGAAGTGCTAGACTATGTGGGCTTTTTGTTGGCACCCTCGGTCAAACCCTAGGTTAGTCTCAAAGTAAATTTTTCTGCCAACATACCTTCTTGACATACTTGAAACCATATGATCCTAGCCAAAATGCTAATGGTGGTATGGTCAATTTTTTATCTCTTTCCACCCCTACTCCTCCATTTGCCAAAGTTTGATAAGCCACTTCTTATAGAGAAAGCTTGTTAAGAACAAATCTTGGAAATACTTGTGGAGCCTTGGTTGCATGATAGATTCTAATATAAGTTGTGTTTTCTAGATATTATCACCAAAAAATGGTCATCTATCCATTTCTAACTAGGTGGATCAAAATACATCATGTAGGATTAATTTTACCATAGTAAAATCACTTTCACCATGAGAAATAATTTAGTAAACCATTTTTATTAAATTATTTCTAATTAAAATTAAAAAACCTCATGAGAATAATTGAATAAATCATTATTTATTTAATTTTCTCTAAGAATAACTATTAAATCATTATTTGATAATTATTCCTTATCACATTTGACTAAATCACCTAGGAATAATTAAATAAATCACTATTTATTTATTATTCCTTAATTTTATATTGGAATAATTGTTAAATCACTATTTAATCATTATTTTGATTTCACACCATTCTTAATCCTCACAATATAATTAATAAATAATTTCATTTGTTAACTATTCCTAAATAAAGATATTTGGCCATTTTGAATATCTTTTCCCTCTCCAAAAATAATAATAAAGTATTCCTAATGATTAGATCTTTATTTGGTCAATATTATTTTATTATTTTCCATTTTCGAGATCAACTAAATAATTTTTTATAAATAAGAAGGTTTTCCATTCATTCTTCACCATGATCATTATCATTGTCACCACTATCGTCTTCTTGCATATGAGCTCCCACTTGAGTTCTACACATTGTTTTGGGTTTTTCACATATTGAGATAGAGAATCGATTACTGAAGCATCAAGGACATCAAAGAACCCATACCATGGAGGGGGATTTGCATACTCATTTTGTAGATATCCTTCACGAGGTGTTATCAGTAAAGATTATTATTCATTTAAAATTCATTCCATATTGGGTTATTACATTGGATATATATTGTTGTTTTTTGTTTTGGATCACATGTCATTTTGTTGCAGGTTTTTCTCATTTTGTCGACGTAGATCTGAAGTGTAAGCAACCTCAAATTATTGTTAGGGTCACGTGTCACTAGTGACTTAAGTGAGATATTTTTGGTACACCTTCCAAGAAATTTTATACTAAGAAATGGCGACTCCACTAGTGTAGCAATTCAGTCCTTGGGTGACTAAAGTTTCAGTAAATTTCAGGGATTTCTATAGTTTCTTTTAGCCTCTCAATTTCTATTTATAGTTTTATTTCCTTTTTTGTCAAATTTTCAAATTCTGGTCGTTTTATGGTTCTTTCTATAGGTCACAGGTACTAGCCAAGTAGGAGATGGAAAATAATGTGCGAGATATGCAAACTGAGAGTGTTGGCATGGGGTCCCCTGGGTCAAATTTTGATCAAATATTGTAAAGTCTCCGCATTTTGAGGAGCAGAGTGCACATCGCATAGGTAAATAGGAGTTAAGGGGTTTTAGGAAGGTCAAAACCCCTTACATTTTGGTATTGTTTTGAGATCTTCCCATGGTTTCCGGACCATAGTATTGCAATAGAAACGAGTATATAAAAGGGTGTCTTAGTGAGTCTAAGGAAATCAATTAGTCAGTAGAATGGGATTTTACATGTTTTGAGTCTATAAGCATAAGATATTTCTATATTTTAAGTGAAGGGGAAGCCTCCTACAGCTGAGTGCATAGAGACCTTAGTACGTCTGCAATTGAGTGCACAAGGCTTGATAGCTATGTGCGCAGGATCTGGAAAGTCTGTATATTGAAGATCAGAAGTAATAAAGAGTATTCAAAACCATTATGTGTCTAATTTATATACTTAAGTGTTTTCTGTCAATTGAATGTCATTTATCTGTATTTTTGTATTAATTTCTCCACGAAGATATGGATCTACTATTATACACTATTTTATGTATGATTCAATGCCTACGCGAAGTTTATAATTCCATTTTACTAAAAATCACTTTAAGTTTGGGGATTTCAAGGATAAGGGTTCGCAAAGGTCATATTAGGTCTGAAACCAAAGAAACACCCTAACCCCACATCACATAGCCCTCTGGATGTAGAAACCTAGTTAAAGCATCCCCCAATATTGCCTCAGGTGAGACTGCAGCTTGCACTAAGCAGGTTGCTATTGAAAGGGACGTAATGTAGGGTTTTGTTGGTTAGCACAACTAACTCTGAATCTGGGTCCAAGCCACCTCAAGCTAACAAATGGTTTTCCTATGAACTTTTCAAGGGTGGTTGTTGCAACATTCAAGGAATTCATTCATAAATTTTTGGAAGTCTACTTCGATGATTGGACAGTGTTTGGGCTGGTTAAGAAACATGTCTCTAGTTTGCACCTGATATAGGATACATGTAGGAAGTATCAAATCTCCTTGAACTTGAAGAAATGCATTTTTTGTGTACCTTATGGAATATTGTTAGGCCATGTTATCTGTAAGAAGGGATTGATGATAGAAACTACTAAGATTGTTGTAATTATCAATTTAGAGCCCCCTAGGAATGTCAAGTAGCTATGGGCGACTTTGGGTGTTGCTGGATACTACAAGAAGCTTATTAAGGCATACACACAGATCTCTGAAGTTGAACCAATGAAATGGGTAGCTAGTATTGAGTGCATAGGATTGTTAAACATGTTGTATGTCCTGCATTTTAGCCGAAGCATCTTTAACACCATTTTTGTACACCAGTTGTTGGCACTGGTCCATGATGGGTGTCTCTAGTTGGGAGTGTTATGAAACCAACTCACAAAAAGATAGAAAAGATATATCAATGAATTAGAAATCTACCTCTTCAAGGGGGAAACCTCCTTTACTTTACACAAATGAAAAATTCCGGGATGATACAAATGAAAAAACCTCCTTTCTATATATAGGAGTCTAAGGGGTCACAATATAACTAACGTTGACCTAACAATAGTAATATATGGGCAAAAAATAACAATAGTGGGCTTATATGGGGCACAATAATAACAATATGGGGACAACAGGGGCACAACAATAACAATAAGGGATACAATGACAATAGTAATGGGGGAACCACTAGTATTATATGGACCTGACATACCCCTCTCATTCAAAAAAGTGTTGTCCTCAATGCTAGAGTAGTTTTGGATGCTTCTGTAAAAACTTATCATCCTCCCATGTAGAATCTTCAACGGGTAAGTTCTTCCACTTGATGAGATACTCTGAAATTGATCCATTTTGTAGCTGTCGAGTTCTTGTTTCTTTGACTTCTTCAATTTCCAATATGACTTTTCCTTCCTCATCAAGTTCAAGCAATATTGTTTGAACTAGGAGCTTGTCACCTATAACCTTCTTTAAGCATGAAACATGGAAAACTCGATGCAGTCAATAAGTTGTAGGAAGCTCCAATTTGTATGCCATAGTACCTATCTTTTGCAACACCTTGTATGGACCATAATAATTTGCTGATAATTTATTATCCTTTTTAGCTTGCTTGAGGGACATTTGTTTATATGGTTGTAACCGTAGGAATACCCCATCACCTACATCAAAACTTCTTTCAATGCGATGTTGATTTTCTTGTTGTTTCATTCTATTCTGTACCAAGGTGAGGTTATACTTTACGAGTTGGCGAACTTGTTGTTGTTGCTCGATGTGATCTTCCACTGCTTGAACCTTAGAATTTTCTCTTAAATATAATGTGATGGATGGTGGATGATATTCATAAAGTGCCATAAATGGGGTAATTTTTTTTGTAGTATCCATTATTTAGCTAGAGGCAACCATTTGACCCATTGTGTCTGTTTATCAGATACAAAGCGACGAAGATATCCTTCAAAACATTTGTTTACTATCTTAGATTTCCCATCAGATTGAGGATGATAAGATGAGTTATGAGCTAACTCAGTACCAAGACAATAAAATAATTATGTCCAAAAATTTCCAGTGAAAATGGGATCTCTGTCACTTACAATAATCATTGGGTTTCCATGTAGCTTTTGAATTGTTTCTATAAATGCAGTAGAAACTCTAGCCACTTTAAATGGATGAGATAATGCACAAAAGTGTGCATACTTTGTAAGTCTATCAACTACCACCATTATAACACTCTTTCCTTCGGACTTGGGTAAACCTATGGTAAAATCCATTGAAGCCTCCTACCAACATTGGCTTGGAATGGATAAAGGTTGTAATAGACCTAGGGTCTTAACTATTTCAACTTTATTTTGTTGGCAAACCAAACATTCCGCCACAAAATTTTGAATATCCAATTTAATGCCATCCCAAAAAAATTCCTTCTTAACCCTGTGGTAAGTTTTTAGAAATCTTGAGTGCCCTCCTAAGGGAGAGGTGTGCAATTCCCTAAGAATCTTTTGTTTGAGTTGGGAATCCTTACATAGGTATAACTGATCTTTGTACCATAACAAATCATTTTTCTAGCTAAATGTATCAGATGTACTGGGATATTGTTGTATCTTTTGAATGAGTGCCCATACTTCTTTATCATTCTTCCATTCATCCCTTGCTTCGTTTATCTAATCTGGTTGGATAATAGAAATGGCACAAAGAAATGCTTCCACATCCTCATCCTTTCTTGAGAGTGCATCTGCCACAACATTTTGCTTCCCTTTTTTGTCGATGATTTCAAAGTCATAACCCAACATCTTTGTGACCCATTTTTGCTGCTCTTCTAAAGATAAGCTTTGTTCTAAAAAGTATTTAAGACTATCATGATCTATTTTTACTTGAAGTGTCTTCCCATGAGGTAGGGTCACCATTTCTTAAGTGCATGTAGTATTTCCAACACTTCCTTCTCATAAATAGATTTGTGTAAATATTTTCCTTTGATTGGACGAATTTTGAAAGAAATGGGTCTTTCGTCTTTCATTAAAACAACACCATTTCCATTTCCTGAGGCATCACATTCCACAATAAAGGTTTTTGTGAAGTCTGGTGTAGCTAAGACTGATGCTTGGCACATTGCCTCTTTAAGATGTTCAAAGGCATTCATTGCTTCTGGAGTCCATGAAAATGAATCTTTCTTCAATAATGTTGTTATAGGTGTTGTTATTCTCCCATAATTCCTAACAAACTTGCAATAATACCCTGTCAACCTGAGAAATCCTTGTAGATGCTTTATGGATGTGGGGATCACATTGCTTATTTAAGGTGTTCAAAGGCCTTCATTGCTTCTGGAGTCCACGAAAATGCATCTTTCTTCAATAATGTTGTTAGAGGTGATGTTATTCTCCCATAATTCCTAAAAAACATGCAATAATACCCTGTCAACCCGAGAAATCCTCGTAGGTGCTCTATGGATGTGGATATTTTCCATTCCTTAATGGTTTTAATTTTTCTAAGGTCTACCTTAACACCTTCATGAGATACAATATGACCTAGATATTCCACCTCTTGTACTCCAAAGAAACATTTGGAGCTTTTTGCATATAATTGTTTCTCTTCCAATAGTTTGAGCACCCTGTCAACATGTTGAACAAGATCTTTCCAATACTTGTTGTAGATAAGTATATCATCAAAAAATACTAACATAAATTTTCTAAGGAAGGGTTTGAAAATGGAATTCATCAAACCTTGAAATGTAGAAGTGGCATTGGTAAGGCCAAAAGGCATGACCAAAAATTCATAATTACCCTCATGAGTTTTGAATTTTGTTTTCAGAACGTCTTCAATCTTCATTAGGATTTGATGATATCCTGAACGAAGATCCAACTTGGTGAAGTAAATTGATCCATGCAATTCATCCAGTAATTCGTCAATGACAGGAATGGGAAACTTATCTTTAATAGTGAGCTTGTTGAGCTCTCTATAATCCAGAGACATGCGCCATGATCCATCTTTCTTGTGCACCAATACTATTGGAGCAGAGAAACAACTTTGACTAGGTTGAATTATACCAGCCTCTAGCATTTCTGCAACCATACATTCAATTTCACTCTTTTGGGCATAGGGATATTTGTATGGCTTGATGTTTGGAGGAACACTTCCTGGAACCAGATGAATAGCATGATCATTATCACGAATAGGTGGCAGAACTTTGGGAGTCTCAAATATCTTAGAATGATTCTCCAAGGCTTTTTGGAGATCTGGAGGAATAGATGATTTCGATGTGGAAACATCTAGCGAACATAATTGTGCAATTACACCTCTTTGTTCCTTTTTTAGAAGATTTGTCATACCATTAGAGATGATTATCTTTCTCGGTTTCCATGCAATACCCCTTAATACAACTTCCTTTCCTTCTGTAGAAAATTTCATGAAAAGTTCTTGAAAATTAAAAGCTATTGTACCCAAGGATTGTAGCCATTGGACTCCTAGTACAACATCAACACCTCCCATTGGAATGGAAAGCATTGGGCTAGTCAATACATATTCTCCCATGGATAGTTTGATATTCTGGCACTTTCCAGAGCAATTTATCGTTCCTCCATTTGCAACCATCACTTGACACTTTGGTGCTGGATATAGGAAGCAATTCAATTCTTTTGCTACCTTACAAT
>APFE031558115.1:85170-103879 GCA_000404065.3 Pinus taeda
TAACAATATGGAGACAATAGGGGCACAACAATAACAATAAGGGATACAATGACAATAGTAATGGGGGAATCACTAGTATTACAGGGACCTAACAAGGAGATCGCATTCCAATTAACGACATGTTGATACGAAGAATCACAACATTTCCATATCAAGGCGCGAACCCCGCAGATGATTTTGTGGGGAAGTCACAGGAGAAAAAGCTCGCAATTCAAATGAAAAGTGACTTCAAGTTGGTGAAGAAGTCTAGGGGCTATGCTATCAGTTCCATCTCAGACGAAGCTATGTAGTTTTCTACATAAATTTTGGCACGCAAGATCATGTGGAAGTGTTAGGAAGACGAAGTACAGGCACCAGTGGTATCCTTGGATACGCAGTGTAGCAAGGGGGTTCAATTCAATTAGGAAAAATACTTGTGTCAAGAATTCCTAGATGATTTTCGTGAAGTGCGGGAGGAAGGTAAAGCATTCCACTATGTGTGGCTGTTATTTGTTATCGCACTAATAGCTTGGAGGACACCAGATGATTCACAATTCCCTACTACGAATTCGGAGGTGTACGAGGCTACCAGATTTGCCTCACTATGGGAAACAAAGGACCCTGCTCGTGTAATAGAAAATAAGATGTTGTGGTTATTATTTGAAATGGATCTAAGAATGGTGGTTAATCATAAGCCAAGGTTGTCACCAAGTCTATTCATGGAATATCGACGCATCGCTTATTTTAAGGTCAATTTCCACCATGTATACATCTGCGCAAGGCGTGATTTGATGAAGAACTAGACAAATTTTCTATTTCTGGTCACCGAAGATGATATCGCCCAACTATTCCTTCAGTGGTCAACTGAATAGCTCCTTCTGACATATATTGTAGAGGGCACCATAGGGATTAGTAAGGAGGGCATAACAGTGACTAGTAAAGAGGGAGGAGCAGGGACTAGTAAAGAGGCATAGAAGGAAAAGAAGAAGGTGACCATCAACTTGGAAAAGAATACCATGCAGGAACTAGACCATGAGAAAGAAGAAGAGTAGCATACAGAAGAACCTGATCAAGGTAGCGAAGAACCCTATGTAGACCCAAAGAACGTTGATTCTCCCTCTATTGTCAAATGGAAACAAAAGACAAGTGTAGGAGGCACATGTAAGAAGCACAAATATGATAAGTCTGTCGGCTTGAAGGCCATGCTCATCACTGAGGGGGACCTTAATGAAATTGGAGATACTGCCATGTCCATGACAGAAGACATCTGTGGCCACATTGAAGACCAGTACCAATCCGTATTGACGAAGGTCTAAAAGGGCCTCAAGGAATTGCAGGGTCAGGTGAGCCAAGTTCAAGAGAGCATGGTTCATGTGAGCAGGTCTCAAGCGAGCGTGGAACCAATGACATTGTGAAGTGTGCAGTTAGTACTCACTTTAGAGCTCCGTGTTGTACCATTTCCTGATGGATCCTTATACCTAACTGATGTCGTAGATAGGGAGAGTGCATAGCCGTCTAAGAACATGAGTATTAACCTCACGACACTTCCTCTTCATACATTGCATGAGCTACACCAGGATGTAGCAGATGAGCTTAAGGTACAAGAACAATAGGCTCTCATGGTGATTAAATATGTGAAGATTACTAGTGAACAAATGTGCGATGAAAATCACAAATATCTTCAAGATCATGATGAGACTGCTACGAGAAGGGCACAGCTAGAGCAGGCCATTTCCAGAGTATGCAGTGAGCTTCCAGAGCTCCCAATTTAGTCTGAAGCTACTTCAGAAGACAAATTGTAGTGGTTGGAAGATGCATTTAGAGAATCAAAGGCATAGGTGGATAAAGTTAATTTTGATCTGCATATGCAAATTACTGAACTTCAATTGATGTTGTAGCCCACCACACCACCAAAGATCAAACAGCAGTGTGAGGCTGCCATCAGAACATAAATGGGAAAGCTCGATGCTGCAGTCAAGGACTATAGCCAATTGTTCGAAGAAATGTTGGAACTGTGGTTCTCACTACAGGAGGACCCACAAGTGAAAAAGATTGAAGTAGCCATCCGAGATAAGAAATTACAGTATGATGAGATAAACGTAATGAAACACACCTTAGCACCTATGCAACGATTCACCCAGTTGAAAGAAGGGACATCCCTGTAAGCACAGATCAAGGAGCTGCAGAAGAAGATACATATTATCACTTCATGGATGAAGCCATGGGAAGAAGAGGTAGGGAAGCTCTCACAGATTGTGGAAGGCATGCTCAAGAGTATGCAGCAAACACATTGAACAATCAACTTAGCACAAGAAGGGACAACTACAAAAAAGTTGGTCTAAAAGTTCAATAGATAGCAGTAAAATGCATGGAGGTGCTTCACCCAGTGAAGTCTTCTTTCAGAATCTTGAAAGTAAATATCCAAAGGGTACCAGTGGAGTGACTCAAGGAAAAGTCACATATTTGTGTTGGGGGCCTGTTGGGATAAGGTCCCTTGGGTCAAAGTTTGATAAAATATTGTAAAGTCTCCACATTTTGAGGAGCAGAGCACGCAACACGCAGGTCAATAGGAGTCAAGGGGTTTTAGGAAGGTCAAAACCCCTTACATTTTGGTTTTTTTTAGATCCACCCATGGTTTGCAGACCATGGTATTGTAATAGAAAATAGTATATAAAACGGTCCCTTAGCAAGTCTAAGGAAATCAATTAGTCAGTATAATGGGATTTGATATGTTTTGAGTCTATAAGCATAAGATATTTCTGTATTTTGGGCAAAGGGGAAGGCTCTTGCAGCTGAGTGCATGAAAACCTTGGTAAGTCTGCAACTGAGTGCATGGGCCCTGACAGTTGAGTGCACAGGATCTGGAAAGTCTATATATTGAAGATTTGAAGTAATAAACAATATTTGAAACCATTTTGTGTCTAATTTATATACTTAAGTGTTTTCTCTATTTACGCATAATTGAATTCCATTTATCAGTGTTTTTGTATTAATTTATCCACGAAGATCTATATATACTGTTATACGCTATTTTATGCATGATTTGATGCTTACGCGAAGTTTATAATTCTATTTAAATGAAAATCACTTTAAGTTTTGGGATTTCAAGGATAAGGATTCACGAAGGTCATATCGGGTTTGAAACCAAAGAAACGCCCTAACCCAACATCACATAGCCTTCTGGATGCAGAAACCTGGTTCTAGCATCCCCCAATACTGCCTCAAGTGATACTGTAGCCTGCGCTAAGCAGGTTGCTTTCGAAAGGGTCGGTACTATAGGGTTTTTTTGGTTAGCACAGCTAACTCTGAAACTAGGTCCAAGCCCCCTCAAGCCAACAGAGAGATCCAAGAGAAAAACACACTTTTCAACCCTAGATCTACTTTCTAGAATGCACTTTTTGGCCCATTATCTGCATTTTCCATTGTTTCCAGGTCAGTACTTGCGTTTTGGATTTTTTCCGAGAACTTTTCAGAACTTTTTCAGACTTGCTGAGAGTGTTGTGTGTAGAATGGGAAGGGTTTCTTATATATGTTTTACCCCCCCCCCCCCCCCAACCCCAGGCCTATATTTCTCTTAGTTTTTATCTTTGAGGAAGAAAAAATCCCCATAGGGTTTAGAGTACACCTCCACTTTTTTAGGAAGAGATTGGTTGGGTGAGGAGTCTAGGGTTTCATCATTTTCAGCCACTGATTTTCAGAATTTGATCCATTGCTTGACAACACTTGTGAATAGATTTATTTCACCTTTTCTCCCTTTAGATTTTGGGTTTTTCCTGTTCCCCTTAGGATCCCCTTGAGCATCCTAGGTTTTAGAGCTTCATACCTATCCTTTACAGCAGTAGTCACCTCTTCATTTGCTATGTATATGCACCATTTACATTAGGTTAGTGCCTCTAGATATCAATCCATTTGACATAAGGTATTTTATGCATTTTATGTGTCTTTGAGTAGCTTGTTTTCCTTCTCTTGCTTAGTTGCTTGATAGCCTTTTTGGGTAGGGTTTTGTGTGCTTGATTGACTATTTTTTTTCTGTCATTTTCAACATTATTTATAGTATTTCATCACTTTGTTTTTAACAACACATGGAATCATAAAACATGCTCAATTAACTCATCCACTTGACACGTCATTTTTACACACTCACACCCTAAGTGAACATGAGCATGGTTAACATCACCAAGCCAATACTTGAAACGCTACACCTTGATAATTTAACATACATAGATTAAGCCCACTTGGGTGCTAGGGCAAAACAATCTGTGTAGTTTAGGTGTAGGATCGGTGGGATAAGTTTCCAGTAACACCCATCGATCACTTACATTGAGATATAGAAGTTGACATATTAGGGAGATTAAAATCCTTCACCATCCCATGATCTAAAGCCAGAGTGCATTAGAAACCTAATTTAGAGGGGGTTAGGCTAGGTCATCGTGCAAGTGGTTCTCCTCGGTGCTACCCAACTTGTGGAAGGGAATCGCATGCGGTGGTTGATCACCAAGAAGTTCAAGACTTGACCACCCCAGTGGGACATAGGTAAACATAGTGACCAATCTTAGGAAAACATCCTATATGACTAACTGTGTGAAGCACTTAGTTCTCTACCCTACCTTTCTTTGGGCAACTCTGCTTGCAAGATGAGATTCCCTCAAGAAGTTCTTTGGAAGGCCATCTAAAATAGTATTTTTAGGATTGTTTAAGGATTTTGACCACCTGTAGGTTAGAGGTATTTTTATTTGATAGGACATTCTTGATTGTATTAGAGTAGCATCGTTAATATAGTTAATTTACATTTGACACCACTACACTAGGTGTTTTCTTGTTGTTTGTTTGATATTTTACTCTTATCATCACCCTTTTGTCCTTAGAGAGTCATCATTGCGCCCCCTAAGTGTTTTTCGTAGAGAATTCGAGGCCTTCGCCCTCAGTTTCAATTAGGACATATTACTCCTCCCCATCAAGTTACAGTACATCCTCCCAGTCCTCCATCGAGTCCTCATTCTGACTCTGTTTCTAATAATTCTTCCAGTTCTTCCTTTGATTCTACCTCTTCTCAACCCCGTACCGTCACCATGTCAAGCACTAAAATGGGTGCAGGAAGCCAAGGTGGTAACCCAGGTACTAACCAAGGTAACCCCACAATTGGAACCTCCACCAGTATGGTCACTCCTACTCCATTGCTTCCTTCTATGGTTGGTTTGAGTCTCCTTAATTTCAACCAGCTCATCAACGATCATCTTCTCCATGATGCCAACTGGCTAGATATTCCTACTAAACTCCCTTTCAACATCACTAAGTTTGAAGGTAATCCTAGAGGAGATCCCACAATTCATGTTCGCTCATTCCATATGTGGTGTTCGTCTAATTCTATCACTAAAGACTCCATTTGTCTTCGCCTTTAACAATGTGAACTTTGAAACGGGAACTATAAACTCAAAATGAGAACTCTAGCCAAAAAAACAAAAAGAAAACATAAAAAACAACCTAAAAATGAAAAATGGTGTTGCTCGAACACTGAGATGCTGGAAAACCTTACAACTTTGACAATTTTTGAATCTTGACATTATGGAAAAAAATTATGACTAAAAAACTTTAAAAATGAACACCTAAATGAAATAGACATTATACCAAGAGTAGTTTGTTTTTTAAATGTTAAAAATATGGCAACTTAAAAATATTAGCCTAAGACAACTTAAGACATTGCAAAAAAAGTTTAGAAGTCAACCATCAAATTGACATAATGTAGGCAAACTCGACCCACTGTAATGAAAACTTAAATATCAACCATGAAATTGACACATTGTGAGGGCACATTCGATCCTTTATAACAAAAACTTTAAAAGCAACATTCAAATTGACATATAATGAGATCGGGTTGCTAATCGAGGATCGACATGGAACTTGTAGGAAAAATAAAATAAAACAATATACTAAATAAATAAAAACGAAAAATAAAAAAGAAAACAAAAATTAAAACATTGAAAAGAATTAGAAAAAAAAACATCAAAAGTTAAAAAAATAATAATTAACAATATATATTAGAACAAAAAAATAAAATAAAAAAGATGGAGATAGATATATATATATATATATATATATATATATATATATATATATATATATATATATATATATATATAATAACATGGCTAAAAAAACCCAAATATATAAATATATATATAAATGACAAAAAATAAATCAAACATTAAAATGTCACCCAAAAAAAAAAAAAAAATTAACATAAAAAAAAGAAATACAATTTTTTAATAAACAAAACCTAATTAAAAAAAAAAAATAGAAGGTCAAACAAGAAAACAAAAAATTATAAATAATTTTAAATAATTAAAAACAAAAATAAAAAATAAAAATAAAAATCAACAACCATTAAAATTAAAAATAAAACATTAAAAAATACAAAAAACATAATATTAAAAAAAAAAACATAAAACCAACAAATTTCAAATTAAAAAAAAAAAACCATAATTAATTAAAAAAATTGAAAACATTCAAATTAATAACATTCTTATAAAAAAAATTAATTTAAAAAACTTAAAAAAGAAAATAAAAGTCGAAGAACAATTCTTGGAATCGGCCTACCAAGCCCATGGCCAGGCGCAACAAGAGGGTTGGCAGCCCCACTGTCAGGGATTTGAGGGGGGTGGTTACCCCCCTCTATGGGGTCTTGGGCAGAGCCCTGAGGAAATTTTTTCTAGACCCTATATTAGGTGACAGACCTACCTATGGTTTTGTGCATGGTTTTCACACATGGTTTTGGTCATGATGGTTTTCTGCCCATGGTATTTTGTAGATCTGGTTAAGGGAACTATAATTATGTTCTAATCCAAGGTTAATGGATTGGGGTTTATGGATGCTTCGACATGTATATATATGTATTGTAACATTGAAAGTAATATAATGAAAAATCAATCTAGTAGTCCCAATTTTGGGATCTAGGGGAAAATCTATGTGTATGTTTGTTTTATGTTTTATGCTCTTGCCATTGTTTATTTTGTGTTGTTAGAATTCATATGCAGGTAATTTCTGTAAAGGGTTAAAACCTACACTCCACCCATCTATCCTAATGTTTCCCTAGCTTCTTATTATCCATATGCACCACCTAGCACTCCAGCCCCATCGACGCCAATGCCCCAACCCCCCATGCCTCCTCCACCTCTACCATAGCTACAGCCTCCTCAACAAGGTCAAGTGTATTCTTAGCAGAGCTCAACCAATCCCCCCAACCCCAAGAAAAGGAACAAGGGGAAGGTAACTAGAACCAACAATCTCAAGGTAATCAAGGTAGCTAGGGTCCACCACCTACTGCATCTCAGGGAAACCAGCCTAATTCCAAAACCCAACAACAGGGCAAACAACCCAAGAAAAATAAGGCACTTCAAACGAACAAACCTTGTGCCTATTTTGGCATATATGGCCATTATACTCATGAGTGTCCCCTTTTACCTCAAATGCATCAAGTATGGGAAGCTTAAGCAGTTGCTTCTAGAGGACCACATCCCATAACTTCTCCTCCTACTTCTGCTTCATCTCAATTAGATGTGCTTACCAATCCTTTTCCTCACCAAGGATACCTTGCTTCTCAACCTACATAAGTTCATGTAGCTCCCTCACCTCCACTATCTGGTCACAATGATCATCAGATCATTATGATGAATTCTGATGAAGTCGACACTGAACAAGTCAACCTTCAGACTTGATCACGCCAATATGACAAGACACCTACTAAGTTAGCGACTAAGTCCCAACCCAAAATTTCCATCAAGCCTCTATCATCATCCAATGGTACCTTACATATCCCTCTGCCTAAGTTAGAGGTTATCCCAAATATCCCCAAAGTTCCATTACATCAAAACACTGCTTCTATTAAAACCTCCCATACCTGTAGCATAATAGATGACTTGGCGTAGTCTCTTGCTGCCATGTCAACACTAGAAGTCTTCCAGACATGCCCATCCCAACATAAATCTCTACTCTCTGCTTTGGATGCTATGGATCCTCATGACAATTTTATGATTTGTAGAAAATCTCATAGATTCACAAGCTCATGCAATTTACTAAAGCACATGACAAGAATCTACTTCTACTTTCAACCAGCGGAAGCCAATGGATCAATGAAAACAATATGAACAAGAAGAAGATAAATTAATGGCACATAACAAAAGATGTATCTGGGGAAAGCCACTCCTCAAAACCCCTCTATCTATATTGCATATATCATCAATATGAGTGAAGATACAAAGCTTTTTCTCACTCGAACAATTCTGCACAAGTATGCTCAATTCTCTCATCTCACAAGCAATTCTATAACTCTCCAAGCCCCTATTTCCTTGCGTTATTCCTAGCTTAAATAGTTGTATTTAAAGGGAATTCATGCTTCCAAAACTGTGCAATCAAAACATAGGTCCTTCTTTGATTGCATACATGACCTATACAACTCAGTAAATTATACAATTGATAGTACATTGTCCCTACACTCTAGTCTCAACTGTGTCTTTCTCAGAATCGACATGCATGCGTTTCTGATGAGGGAATATTCAGTTAACTAGAGCGACAATTGTGGATGCACTAGTGCACCAACTAACTGTTAAATCTCTATTTGTTCCACAAATAGTTAGAACTAATTTAACTAACCATAACTCAGTAAATTGATTTATCTAATTACAACTCACAATTAAACTCATACTGGAACCCTAAAAAATAGGGAGAACATATTCATGACTACATAAAGACTTCCAACTCAAAATTCCTAAGCTAATTAAGTTAATTAAACTTAATTAACTATTTACAAGTTGCTATCAGAATAGAATTCGATTTTAATTCACAGTTTAATTCAATGAAAAATTAAATTCAAATTTCTTGTTGCCATTTCTCAACACTCCCTCTCAACAAGAAAATAGTTATCAACTACCTCAATCCTGTCTCTATGAAAATAGAATTTACATCTTGACAATGCCTTTGTCAAAATGTCATCATCTTTCTCATCGGGGGGAATGTACTCTAACAACATAATCACCTCAATACACAATATCTGAGATGATGATATCAGATATCAATATGCTTCGACCGATCATGAAAAACTGGATTTTCAAAGAGTTTGATACAACTCTGATTATCACAGTAAATCACAGTTGGATCACTCTGTTGACCAAATAGACCAACCAGGACATTCCTCATCTAGATGGCCTCACATGTTTCCTAACTTTCAGCCATGTACTCTGTCTCTACCAAACTGAGTGCAACTGATCTCTATTTCCTACTATACCAAGAAACTACCACTGACCCAAGACTGAAAATCCATCTTCATGTGCTTTTCTAGTTAGATGGAATCCCTACCCAATCTGAATCAGTGAATCCTTGAAGCTTCACTCCCTCTGTCTTTCTGTAGCATAATCCATACTGAGAAGATCCCTTGAGGTATCTCAATACATGATTTTCCACCTTCCAATATAGCTTGGTAGGCCTAACCATCACTTGACTAAGCTAGTTAACTACATAGCACATATCCAGTTGTGTGTTCACCAAGTATATAAATGAACCCACAAGCTGCCTCTAAATAGTAGCTTCCACAACTTCCTCTGAAGTGTCTCATTGTCATACTTTCCTTGAGATACAAATAACTCCCCATCTCCTTTCCATACCACCATTCCAAGAAAGTAATGCATGATCCTCTTGTCATTCATCTCAAAATCTCTTGCAAGGTCCTCCTTATAATATTTGATCAATGGATCATCACTTGTCAGTTTGAGATCGTTAACATAAAGTACAATGATCAACAACTTATCCTCCACCACTATGTGGCAAAGGTTCACATCCACCCTACTCTTCGTGAAGCCCCACCCAGTGGCATAGCTATCTATCCTAGTGTACCAAGAACAGGGTGCTTGCTTCAACCCATACAGCGCTCTCTTAAGCTGACACACATGCGACTCACGGTCAAAGGTCTCAAAACCTTCAGGATTCTCTATGTACACCTCTTCCTCAATCATGCCATTAAGGAAGGATTTCTTTACATCCATCTGATGTATCTTCCAACCCATTTGTGTTGATAATGCTAATATATAGATGATTGATGAGTACCTTGCAATAGGAGAAAAGGTCTCATCATAGTCAATCCAATCCACCTATGAAAAACCATGGGCCACAACTATAGCCTTATGCTTCTCCACACTACCATTTGTAGCTTGCTTTACCTTGTAAAACCAACAAGAGCTCACCACTGACTTGTCCTTTGGTCTCGGAACCACATCCCAAAAAATGTTACAAACTATGGAGTCATACTCCTCCACCATGGCATCAACCCAAACCAACTACTGCACTGCTTCCTCAAAGGAAGATGGCTCTGTCTCAACAAATACACTCATAAGAGCCATGTATCCAATGTACCTATTAGGTGACCTCCTCTATCTACACTTTGATGTGGGTGCTCCCACATTCTCTCTAGCATTTGACAACACTTTTTCAACCTCTCTGGCGCGCTTTCTTCCCTCTTTGGAAGACTTGGCCTCAGTGGATTTCTCCACTCATGAATCCTCTATATGTAGCTGCTCCACATCAATCTGAGGCTCCTTAACCTTAGGATCTAAAATCTCCTCATCCGCATGTAACTCAAGCTCCCTCTCAAGGGAAACTCACATGACCTTCTCCTCATCGAATCTCACATCCCTGCGAACCACTGTTATCATGTTGGTCGGCAAGTACACTCGATATTTGTGAGGTGTATCAATGTATCCCACAAATATCCCCAACTCTACTATCAGCTCAAGCTTCTTCCATGCATCTTTGGTCACATGGCAATATACCAATGACCCAAAAATATTGAAGTGACCAACATTTGGCCTCTTACTAGAATAAGCTTCCACAGGTGTCTTCATCTCAAGTATCTGATGTGGGCTATGGTTCTCAACATAAAATGTTGTGTTTCATGCCTCATCCCACAAGTGTAGTGGTAAGCCCTGATCATGCAACATTGCCCTCGATGCCCTTACTATGCTTTCATTCTTCCTCTCGGCCACCCCATTCTGCTGAGGGTTATGGGGTGTCTGTTGGGTGTATGAATTTCACTTAAGCAAACTCATCAACACTTAATTCTCAACCCAAGGGATTTGTAAACTTGGAGACAAATCACAGGCAATGCTAGAAGTGGTATGAACTTTTCCTATTCCTAATCCTACTTCTTGAATGAAATGTTGCAGAATTAGACATAAAACAATGTTAAAGACAATCAACACCAAAGAAATTCTAGTGCTGGAATGTAAAATAATAACTTGCGAGGAAATCAAGTAAAGGAACTTTCACACAACTGGAAGCAATCTTAAACGCTAAAATGAAATACTATGTTTATCTTCAATATATATGGCTAATAGTTTAACAAGTGGGCCCTTGCAAGACCTGTTTCCCAATTGATCTTCCTTCTACACTAAGCAACCTGTTCTTGTACTATTGCAATCTTCTTGCACTAGTGCAAGTACAATAATTTATGTGAAAAAGTATATTTTACCTTCTTTACTGAAGACTTATGTCTTTATGGAGGCACTCTAAGCCTCAAGGCTTAGAGCACTATGTTCCTGTGACAAGAGACTAGTTCTTGCACTGAGACAGAGCTTCCTTCACCAAAGTTTCTAATTTACTTTTGAAAGAATTAAAATACGCGTTGCAAGAATTGAAATTGCAAGCTAGATTATGAGATAAATTACATGTGAAAAAGAATGTTAACTAAACTTTGCAATGAAATTAAATTTCATAAAGCAAAAAAAATTCAAAATAATCAAGCAGCAGCCAAAGTAATTTGCATGCATCAACTGGCTTTCGACAATTCACTTACAGCATTTATGTTCCCTATTCTTAATTCATAAACTTCAAGTATAAAGTAAAGTGTTTGTAATAACGTTCTTTCTTAATTCATGTAAAGATCCTTCATAAATATAATTCTTAACATTGACAATGATTACTTGAATTGACAATACATTTGCTTGCAGGAATAAATGAAATTATAAGCAGGAAAGGAATGTAAACACTTGCTATAAAGTAAAATCAGAGTGCATGAAACTACATGCACTGGTACAGGAATAATCTCCCTGAACGACTTGAGCAGAAGCAAACTAAGGCAAAAATTGCAGGATGGAAATTGCAAGAAAGTAATTTGCAGGAAAGAAATTGGAAGAAAGAAAGAAAATTAATTAAACTTCCAAACTACAGATCTATTCACGCTTGACTATAAAATGAATTAATCTCAGAACTTTGAAATAAACATAAGAGCAATCAAGGCCACGCAACTGCAAATGAATAAATGTTCGCACAGACTTTTTAAATGGTGAAACCACAAGGGTAAACAAGCTGGGTTAGTTGGGCCCTAGCCAACCAGCTTGTTTCTCGTTTAGGAAATGAAAAGATTCATCACTTAATCATACACAAAATATAAATTAAACACAACATGAAGATAACATGGTGTGTTCCTTGTATTAACTTGATCAACAAATATACATGATAGTGCAGTTCTAGACCAGAACTGAGGGCAATACAAAATTACAAAGTAAACAAAATTATAACTTAGAGATCACTAGCTTGGCTCTACCTACAGCCTTCATTATATATATTCTCTTGGCCTTAGCCATATTCTGCTAATTACTGTCAGTTCCTATTCAAGCCTTTCAACCGAACAAACTAACAAACAAACTTTGCAAAACCAACTAATGGTTAAAATAAAATGCGGACTTTGCTAGCAGTAGACCATATTCTCGGCAAGCATCCCTGACTATACTCCACCAATGTCCATCCCCGGATAGTCCACAACTGAACTAGGAGTTGTGGATAAAAAACGCCCGCGTTGAATATCACGGAGATCACAGAGTAGCATCGCTGGTAGTGCAGGAATTTTCCTACACTGATCATGCTAGATGATGATTAACACTTATTTCTTAAATTACTTTTTAGGAAATTTAAACATAAGTTACAAGAGATACTAAAAGGCATGAAATCTATGTAAATTAATTAATAAAGCACTTAATAAATCTTAATTACGAAATACGAAGTATATGTAGAAATAGATGATTATCTTGGACTAGTGTAGGAATGAGAGGGTTAAATAGAGATAAAACAAAGGTTAAGGATTATGGGAATAGGGTAAAAATATAGCAATTTGGGACACCAACATCTTCCCATCCTTAATTTTTTGTGTGTCCTCACACAACATTTTACCTTCTACAAAAAACCTTCAAAAATGGGTGGCCATCTCTCAATCTTGTACTTCAATATTTATCCATGCTTTCACTACCTTTGGCTTTTTACCTCAGGCTACTTCCAACTGTTTAGTCACCTTCTTGAGGTGTTTGTAGCACTTGGAATCCCGATAATTCCATAATTTCACTTGTTGTTTCTACTTCTTGACCTTTGCGAGCAACTCTACCTCACCTTTCTTTTGCCAATTTTGCTCCTTCATGACCTGGTTATAAGACTCCAGGTCATGAACTTATTGCTCTAATTCCACTATTCGGTTGTTGAGGTAGATGGTAGAGGGATCCATGCTCAAATCCTCTGGTGTAAATATCTTTTCTACAACAGACTCCAAGCAAGTCCCATCATTGTTGAGACTAAGGTCGTCCAACGTTTGCATTATGACATCACCAAAGTTTCTGTGCCTGGGGTTTCCTTATCACCTAGGGTTTTGATTCCCTCCACAGCCTTCATGCCAAGGGTTTCAATACCTTGTGAACTTAACTCCATAGGGTTTTTATGCCCTGTTCTTCCAATTCTTCAGAGGATTCAGTACCCTGTTCATTTAAACCAACAGGGGCTTTAGTACCCTGTTCATCAAAAACATCAGGGGCTTTAGTACCCTATTCATCAAAAACATTGAGGGTTTCAATGTCCTGTTCATTGAAATTGTCGAGGGGCTCCATGTGTTGTGCGTCATCATCCTCGTGACCCTCTGCATGAACTTCTTCTCCGCTCGGTTTCATCTTCTTCTTTCTTAATCTATGAACAATGGTAGGCAACAATGTGTCGTCTTCCTTTTCCACATTCTCTTCATTTACCATTGTGTGTGCCGTTGCATCTGCAAGGATTGAGAGGTTATGGTCTTTAGGAAAAACCTAAGGTGATTCATCAATCACAATAGGAGAGCTTGATGATATTGATCGTCCCAGTCTTCTTTCTTGTCAAGGTTCTGGTTTTTCTATTCTTTGCCGAGGACAAAGTGTCTTCAATAGACTTATTTTCTTCTTGCATCGATGTTCTTTTATCCTTTTTCTTTGTAGGGGATGGTGTATCTGCCTTCCTTTTCTTGCTTATACTCGTGCCAGCAGACTTCCCTGCACTCTTTGCCCAAAATGCCTTTAGGAATGCCTTCCAGGTCACTCCCTTCTCTTCCAGCACTTTCTTGGCAAGGATTGTCATAAGCCCGTGATGATATAGCTTATTTGCGACTTGGCTTGCGTTCCCACATTGCACACCCTTCACCATTTTCTTGAGACTTCGGAGTAGATATTAAGGAAAATTGGTAAGTTTCCCTGACTCAAAGTGCAACAAATGTTTCATGTGGTACACGAACGCTAATGTGTAACATCCCTCGCAGGTCACAAATTTCTGTAGTATGAACAATAGGTCTTGCCATTTTCCAAGCATGGTGCTCTGCGGAAGCCCATTCTTCCAGTTAACCTAAAGCTTTTTGTCACTCACAAATCAACGCCATCGTTTCTTTTCAAGCTGCTCCTTTTTGAACCAATGCTCCCCTATAGTTTGCATGCTTGTAGCTCACGAAATGCACTCCTCCTTGACCTCAAATTCTAGTGAGACAACCCTAGCTCGGCCTCCCTCAAATGTCTTCGCAAAATCCAGCACCACAGCCATGTCAAAGCCATCGAACTTCTATAAAAATGGAAGGAATCCGGATTCTTGCAATAGTGCAAGACTGTTTCGGTATTCCGCAGTCTGTTCTATCTCCTTCAAGGATGATGGCTCATTCCTTACGGGTGCCATGTTTGAATTTTCCACAATTCCCTGTCACAACCTCAAAAGGATTTTCATGAGTGAGACTAATGGTTGCTGAGAATTTTCTGTCGAAGGTCCATCCATCCTTTCTCCTTTCATTCCCATCCAACCGATCATGTTTAATGATAAAATAATGACTCCTCGGTTCAGATGCGGATACGTACCATCTTACTACATGTGATCAATAATAATTGGATGTGGTGGAGGCTTATGCGGCGGCCGTGTAACAGTCATAATGATATGCTTAGGGGGTAATACAATGATGAACAAGTGACGGGGGATTGGTTCGAAGGGAGGTAAGTTATGAGTTTTCGGAAAACCTGTACTATCCCACAGTCTACCTCATAATTCAATTAAGACATATTTCAGTACCCATTAAAAAAATTAAATTTCAGAGCCCAATATATCTTGTACTTTAAATATTTTCCTAAATGAGTAAATGATAAAACAAATCATCAATTAAAATATATAATGCTATGATCTATCGGTGTAGTAATCACTCATGTACAAAGTAATAAAATTCCATAAAAATTCTTCATCAGACGCTCTGATACTGTGTGAAATTTGTTTTAAACTTGCTTCCACAGTCGGCCGCACTCTTGCACTGATCCTACTTGCATTGCATCGTGCTTGCACTAACTTCTCGCACTACATCGTGCTTGCACTAAATACTTGCACTGCATCGTGCTTGCACTTACTTCTTTCACTGTGCATCGTGCACCAGGGATTTACCAAATAACAATTCTGATAGAACACAATTCTGTAGCTGGAAATTTGTTTTTGCCTCAATATACAAGGAATATTTTATTCGCCATCCTTTGGTGTTTCATGAGCATGCCTTCTGGATTGACTTCCTCAAATTTTGCAATCAATTTATGAGGGAATAAATAAGTGGGAAAGAGGTCATTTTCAAAATGGGAAGGAACATTACTGCAGGGATTCCAAGAACAATATCACCAAGGGGGATAAATGAGAATGGGATGTGGAAAATATTCAAGGTAAATAGAGGGATTTTACGAGGTCAGGTAAGGGTAGTTTTCTTTATAAGAAAGAGGAGGGTAATTCATTGGGGATTTAGAAAAAGAAAAATAATGGGAATTATGAAACGGGAAAATAGAAGAAAGGAATAATTTTATCTTCAAGGTCTCCCTGCACTAGTGCCGGAAAAAGTAATTCCAGCGGGAATTAATCATTTACTTGGATAAAAATTTCCATGCTAGTTACCCCAAACTTGGGTAAGGGTTGGATTCCTTGAACCTGATTCTTCTTGGTGGCAGCCAACATATCTAAAAATCAAGTAGCATTCCATTTTTATTGAAATTTTGATCTTCCTGCCAGCATGCTGGTTTTCAGGTTGATCCTTCTGCAATCATGTCACTTAAGTGATTTTCATAATTACAGGATTTTTTTTTTTGTCATTTTTTCTTTTTAATGAGGAAAAGAAAGAATCAAATCTTCAATAGGTTGGTGTTACCACCTACCGACTCCTTTTCAAATTGTTGTTGGACTTGCTGCATAAAATCTCCTTTAGTAAGGGGCTGAAAATATACCTTCAATCTATGCCCATTTACTAGGAACACAGAATTTTGTCCATCCATAGTTTTGATCTCTACCACTCCATTTTCAAACACTTTGACCACCTCATAGGGTCCCATCCAACATGTATGGAATTTCCCTTTAAAATATTTGAATCTAGAATCGTAAAGGAGCACCCAATCACGTGGTTGGAATTGCTTCTTCTAGATAGACTTGTCATGCCACTTCTTGCGTTGTTGTTGAACCAAGATGTTCTACTCAATAACATCCCTTCAGAATTCATCTAAATCATTTAGCTGTAGAAGACGTTGTTGTTGTGCTTCAGAGAGATCTAGCCCCAATTGGACTGCAGTCTTGAAAGTATTGATCTAGAATTCTATTGGAAAAAGGACTCGTTTCGCATACGCTAGCTGTTATGGTGTGTATCCTGTGTTGTTCCTCCAAGTGGTGCTATTGGGTGCAAGTTTCAGTAGGGATGCCTTTCATATCTTCATAGCCCCATGCAAAGGCATTAAGATGGTTTCGCAACAAATTCACAAGCTGCTCTTGCTGGGAAGAATCCAAGTTTGAATTGATATGCAAGGATTTACCTGGACTAATCTCAACAAGAGTGGTATCAGGCTGAAGAGTACACAGAGGTGTCGCTAGAGATGGTGGTGAGGGAGGTAGAGAGTCATATCTTTCCTGAAAATATAGACTAAAAATTTGACTCAATGACTCAAAATTGGGCATGGTGTCTAGATTGTTCAAGAAGTCTTGAATCTCACCCTCCTATGGGAATTCAACATTCTGATGTATCATGGAAATAGGCTAAGTCTCCTCATCACTACTGTAGTCTAAACATAAATTTTCTCAAAGCTCTTGAATGGATCTAGTGGGTGGATACAAGGTGAGCTTCTTCCTGGAATATCCATGGGAAATATACATGTCACCAGAACGAAATCTAATATAAGCATCAACCGTAGCAAGCCATGGTCATCCTAAGATCAAGGGATGTCCTTCGACAAGGTTCTTTGGATGAAGCACAATGAAGTCTGTGGGATATTCCCAAGATTCTATAGAAATGACCATATCATCCAATACCCCTTCTGGCTTGATTTTAGATCTGTCTTCTAGTTCAAGCACAGTGGGAGTAGGACGAATATGGACCAATCCAAGTTGATCCATGGTTTGCTTGGTCATAACATTAATGGCTTCCCCTAGGTCTATAAGTACATTAGAGACAAGGACATCACCTATCTGAATAGAGACATCTGGGTTTCTGGGGTTGGTATATTTCTCCATGTGCATACACCCCGTCATTAACTCTGCTACTCTACCAACAAATTGAATAGTTTGAGGTTCTAATATTCTCCTCCTTGGCTTCTTGAGACAGAGTTCCCTAATTATTTTTGTGAAAATGGGGATCTATTTAATAGCTTGGAGAAAAGGTACCTTTATGAAAAGGTTCCCAAGCTCAGAAGCTAGGCTAGTCTCAAGAATGGGGTCCTTCTTCTCCACAACTAACCTCTCTGGATAGGGAGTTTGGTTGGAAGAAGATGGAAAAGGCACAAAAGGTATGGGGATAGGCTGGATGGTGTCATATTTTTCAGAATGGTCAGGAGTTTCCTCCTCACGTTTCTCGTTGATAATCACCATAGGCTTCTTTTGATTTTCTGAGGTTACTATCTTCCTCGATCTCAATTGGAGGTCATTGACTCCAATTGGCATGGACAGATATCTGGATGAGGAAAGAGGGTTCATAGAATGGATCATTGTACTACTTTGTTATTGTGGTTGGGTAAAGGTTGGTGTTACATAAAAATATCATCACCATGACTATTTGCAGTCAGTATGAGTCTATCATCACTTATACTGTCCTCCTAAGCAAGTCTCAGACCTCAGCTCTTCATGTCAAGCTTTGAAAATGAGAGAAAGACATTAAAAATCAATAAAGCTCCAGTTCCGCACTTTCTCTCACTGTTACCTGCGGTCCCGCACCCTTTGTTCATGTTACCTGTGGATCTGCCCACTCTGTCTGTAAAGGGGTGGATGCGGACCCCAATGAAAGTAAAAAAAGTGCAAGTTTATTCTAAAAAAATCACTTTGGGTTAATTCTAGATGATTCTAGAAGGACTTTTGACGTGGATTGTTCGCTCCAAGGTGGTTCATGCATCCCAAAATAGAAGGAGCTAATCCCTTGATAAGAGGAGCT
>APFE031558115.1:103899-114655 GCA_000404065.3 Pinus taeda
TCACATCTCATGGATTGTGCTCGGTACTTTGAGAACCATTGACATTACTGGTGGTCTCTCTCACGCTTGTTAACAGTTTACATCATTGACTGGTAATCAAGTGGTTTCTACCATGTTCGACATCGACTCATTTATTCACATGGCTAGAATCGTACCAATTCGGGAAGTAGAGATGAAGACCTGGATCTAGTTTCCACCATCCAGGCTGTGAGGAGTTTTGTATTCATTATATTGTAGACCAATCATAAACAGATGGCTACGTCCATACTGTGTCTCTACATGTGTCTATACTTGTGATGTATTACAAGATCATTCCTATATCAAAGCAGTAGTTAGTTTTCTAGTTAGTTTTGATCTGAGTATGGGAATGCCTACCTCAATGATGATATGATCTCACATATATATTTTGCATTGAATTTTTTTACAAGTTCCAACCGGGCTCTCCACAAGATGATCCTCGAAATGATAAAGTACTTCACTCTTCCTAAATGATAAATTAAATCCTCATATACTACAGACTTCGCACTTTAGGGGGCAATCTGTTACACAAAAATATCGTCACCATGACTATTTGTGGTCAGTATGGGTATATGATCACTTATATTGTCCTCTTAAGCAAGTCTCAGACCTTAGCTCTTCTTGTCAAGATTTGAAAATGAGAGAAAGACATTAAAACTCAATAAAGCTCTGGTTCCGCACTTTCTCTCACTTTTAGCTGCGGGCTCGCACCCTTTGTTCATGTTACCTGCGTATCTGCATGCTCTGTCTGTAAAGGGGTGGGTGTGTACCCCTGTGAAAGTAAAAAAGGCGCAAGTTTATTCTAAAAAACTCACTTTGGGTTAATTCTAGATGATTCTAGAAGGAATTTTGATGTGGATTGTTTGCTCCAAGATGGTTCATGCATCCCAAAAGAGAAGGAACTAATCCCTTGATAAGAGGAGCTATCCCTTTGAAGGAGGGCTTTATCCCTTTGAAGGAGGACCTAGTAACTTCCCTCCATTGCACTATAAATTAAGGCATTGGGCTGGTTGCTGGGGAGGTTAGAAGCTGAACATTTTTAAGGGTAAATACTGGTGGAATTAAGACTTCCTAGTTAAGCTTGAGAGGAGAGATCACATACCTTTTGGCTTCATTGGGAAGTGAGTGAAACTTGTCAAAGTAGAGGAGACTTCTTGATGGACCCTAGGAGGAGCTTGTACAACATCAAGGCACAGGTTGTAAAGTTCTTCTTTGATTTGAATTAATACAATCAGATTCATTTTTCTTAATAAATTGACTTATGTGGTTTGTTTCATAAATTTCTTGATCATTATGATGGATATGTTTTATGACATTGGCTTTTCAGGTGCTATTTAATTTTTTTTCTTGTTTGTGTTTGCAGACTTGCTACAAGGGAGCTCATTTGGATCAAGAGCGAGGCTTCCACAAACTTGCATTGGACCCAAGGTAGGCCTAAAACACTTGTTTGCCTTTGTTTTTAATTGCATATTTAGAGAAAGATAGTTTTTGATTGGCTTGCTTGTCACTAGATATCTTTAGATACTAGGGAGGTTGAGCTTGTCCGCAAAATCGACTCATTCCGTGTGAAAAATTGGCGACTCCACTGGGGACTTGATTTTTTCCTTGTTTTTACTTTGACCTGAGAAACTGTGTTTCTGTTTCTGTTTTTGGCTTATTATGTGTGGAATTGGGTGGATTTAGTAGATCTAGGATTATTTTTTGTTTTTCATAACTTTAGGAGAGGAACGCACCCTCAGCTTGCAACACAGTGCGGACTTATCCGCGCTTTTGCTTTTCACACAGAGCGTTCTCGCACCTGTGTGAACTGCAGGCCTGCAGACCCTGCTAAAATTTTGAAAAACTTAAGATTTTCTCTTTCAGTCATTTGGTATTTGTTTAGATGTTGTTATCCCTTGCCCAAACCTGCATGTGACTTGTTAAGAACTTTCCTTAGGTTAATTCCATTGGTGTTAGGGTTTTAGGTGAAATTCCTAGAATTTTTGGTTGTCCGTCTTGATTTTCAATTTGGTCGTGTAGTAGCTCAGAGCTTAGAAGTTGTAGAAGCCTCAGATCACCTTGGTTTTTACTGGCCTTCTTATGATTCTGACCATTTTCAAAATCTACCTTTGTTGAGGAATCCATCTTGTGTTTTCTCTTTGCGAAACTTCGAAAAAGCTTGTGTTAAAAGTTTGGATTTCATTTTTAAGAAAGAAAACAAAATTGGTTGTTTTTTGACTAATTTGTGATTCTGGACAAGTTAGTCCTTGGTTTGCTTATAGCTGAGTAAAACATCCTTGAAAAAGACATCTTGTAAGCTTTTACTTCAAATAGTTTTTTATAGTTTATAGATCTCAATATTTGCTTTGTCCATAGTTTTGAGTGTTTTATAAAAATAAAAAATCTCTCTTTAAATTTGAAAAAGTTTCTTTTTGTAGTATTTGAGTATTTGGAAGAAAAGGGAAATTTTTGTGAATATAAATAGTTGTCTCGTTTTGAGTGCATTGGAAAAGACAAAAACTCTTCTTTTAATTTGTTTGTTAAGAAAGATTTGTGTTTACAAGAATTTGCATTCTCAAACTCTTTCCTAGCTAGAAGTTCATTGAAGGGAAAAGATTGCTTAATCATCTTAAGTGCATTTTTTTAGTGATTTCGAGTCGAGTCTTCACACCACGAGTTTCATCTCTGCACCTCTTGACTTAAAGAAACACCAATAAAAATAACGCTTAAAGTAAAATCAATCTAGTAATCTTTTTATTTCTAGGGCTCTATTACACCAACAAAGCTTAGGCTAGTGTCTTGGAGTAGGGAGTAATTAACTCTCCAAGACAGTAAAAAAAACAAGTAGTTGTATCTTGCGGTAGGAGAAAAATCCAACTGTTGCATCTATGCTCTGGGAAAGCTCCTCTTAAAGGAGAAGCACGAGATCCTGTCCGAACCGGTGTGGGAATCAATCCTTCCTCATTGGGAACGATACCAGATACTCACGTATTAAAAACGGTAAACCTCGGATTAACCATTGTCGAGGAGCCTGGGGTCACTTATTGGTAAACCTTGGATTATGTCAAGGAGCCTTCAAGGGGATTGAGCTTGCTACTCTACCCTCGCATGCGTATCAGATTGTAGAATGTTCCCCCAGGTATATTTGTTTCCGTTGGTAACCATAGTGACCATATTCTATAGGGTTATTCCTAAGGTGATAGTGGTGGGAAGATCCCATTGTACCTGGAGCAGATGTCGGCTAGACTCACTTGGATTTTCTGGGGGTTTCTCTTCAATTGAGACGATTTAGTGGAGGAGCTTGTGCCAATCTATTTATTAAGCAGGTTGCCAGGGTAACTGTTCCAACCACCATTTCTGTATTGAACTCTGCGATGTTGGATTTCATCACCAACTAGTGTTTTCAATACAGAATGTTACTGTTTGTGTATGGTTTGATCTCCCAGATTCTTTAGGCGTGTGATTCAATTTGTTTGGTTATTTAGAGGCTTTAGGTGGTTTTCTTTGAGATTTTACTTTGTTTTCATGTGAAGTAGTTAAAATATTTAACCGTGGCTGAATTACCAAGGAAGTCCCGTAGACTTCAAGGCCAACCTCCTGAGTTTTCACCGAGCTAGCCTGAAGGGCTACGAGCCCTGGTAACTCCTAGAGACAATAGAGTTGGGTCACCTAAAGAAGGAGAGTCTTCTTTGGTGGTACACCCTGATTTTCAGGCTTTAGTAGCAGACTATAATACACAGTCTGTGTCTGTTTCCGAAGTTACTGGTAGTGTTTCATCTACTAGTGATATAGGTGAAGAACCTGAAATATCTGAACCTGAAACTGAAATTGTTGCTACTCCAACGTCGAGGTTTAACTCTCCAACTTCTAGTGGTCCTGGTTCACCCAGGGTAGAAAGAGTAATTACCCAAAATCTTCCTTCTAGACTAATAGATATTGAAGAACTTGCTACTCCGGAAGAAAAATAAGGCATCCCTATCCCTGAAAATCAACCTGTTATAGAGCTTAGGGAGTGTGAATCAATCTTTTACAGTCCACATAGGAGCAGTGCTTGGTATCTTTCATTGACTAACTTTTTGGAAAACCCGAGACTAAGTTTTTCACCACCTCATATTTCTTATCACCTAACACCTAGGGGTTACTTTCCTCCGTTAAATATGTCAAGGCAGTCGTCCATGTTTTCTCAATCTCTGGAAACCTTTTTGTATGGTGGTCCTTCTGTTCCCGCTGGGTATCGTCACTTTCTGGTACTTTTTCAGGAGCATCTCCTCGACCTATTGAACAAGGGTTATTAACTGGAAATAATGGTACTAAGCTGTTGAGTGTAGAAGATATTCTCATGATGTCGGGTACTATTCCCAATCCTCAACCTCAAGGTGGCCAGTCACTGCCTGGGGGGCAGCCTCAAAATCCTTAAGTATCACCTGGGGGGCAACCTCAAGGTACCCAGTTTGCGCCTGGGGGGCAACCTCAAGGACTGTACATACCTACGGGACAGTACGTTCCTCAAGGTCAACCCCAGACTCAATATGTACCTCAAGGTCAACCCCAGACTCAATATGTACCTCAAGGTAAACCCCAGTATCAATATGTACCTCAAGGTCAACCCCAGTATCAGTATGTGCCTCAGGGTTATCAACCCCAAGATCAGTACCCAACCCAAGGTTACCAACCACCTTCCGGTCAATCATATGTTCAAGGATTTGGAAATGTACCGTTGAATTATCAACCCTACCCTCAACCCGGTTATGGTCTTCAGTATCCTCAACGTGTTATGGGTCTGTACCCCGGAATGAACTTAGTGTGGGATCCATCTCAATTCCAACAGGTCTTGCAACTGAATGTACAGTTTTCATCTCAAACCAGACAACCCTTGGTTTCTGGTTCACCCCAGCAACCTGCCCAGTCTACTATTCAAACTTCTGCACCTTCTGTAGTTTGTCAGCCTGGGCCTAGTACTCCGCGTACTCTGCCTCAAACAGTTGTTGCAATTGTTGCAACATCTGTTCAATCTACCCCTCCTACATCTGGAATATCGACAGCTCCAGTTTCTACTATTCCTGTATCAACTCCTCAGACATCTTTACCTCAATCTGGACCCACGATTCACACTTCGGTTCAGATGCCTATAGGACAACCTAGTTCAAGTACGGTTGTCACAAGTCAACCTCAATTTACTTATCAACCGTACCAGGGACAGTACCAATTCGGTCCTGCTGTGCAGCAGCCAGTCTATCAGTATCAACCGTACCCTAGGTATACATATCAACAACCTCAACAACCCCAGTAAGGTCCAGTTAATCCTGGTTTTCCAGGAGGATATAATATCCCAAATGCAATTCCAATTCCTAGTTATCCTGGATATCCTCCTCCTGGGGATGGTCTGATGACCTAGAGTTTTAGGGACCCTAAACGTCAGTTATCGTTTATCGCAACTTTGGACTTGCCTGACTTGACGCGCCTTACGAATGATCCAATTAACTATCTTCCATTTTGGCTGCCAATGCCGAATAAGTTGCCTAGTGATATTCCTAAGTTTGAAGGCAAATCAGGAGAGGACCCGTCGAACCATGTGATGACTTATCACCTTTGGTGTGCGTCTAATTCCATTTCAAATGATTCAATCCGTTTAAGACTTTTCCAACGCACTCTAATTGGTCTTGCGGCCAAGTGGTACACTGAGTTACCGCGAGCCACTTTTTATAACTTTAGTCAGTTAGCTACTTCATTTTTAACTCATTTTCAGTTTCTAGTCAGATATGACAATGGCATGGAATTATTGACTTCGTTAAAGCATTCAATGTCCACTTACATTTCAGATCACATTCATGAATGGAGACGTCGACGGCGTTTAGTGAAAGTTTTTATCCCGGATCAGATCTTAGCTGAATGGTTTGTAAAATCTTTACTGCCCAAGATCACTGAGGATGTAGCTAAGGCCGAAGTCGTTACTGAGGAGCAAGTAATTGCTCAAGCACAGTACCTTGAATTAGTTTATACTCAGTCAGGTACGTTACACGAGAAAATCCCCGATCTTCCCAAGCAAAATCAAATCGTTGCAGGTCCTTCAACGTCTCATGCCGTTGATGGTATGATTGGTACAGTTAATACCAAAAGTAAGAAGAAGTCTTCCAAGAATTCTTCTCCTATCATAACCTTGCCAGATTCCCCGACAAGAGATTCTTCCGTAGAACTTTCCGCCGATATTCATGTTGTAGAGTCATCTACAGCCAAACCAAAATCCGGTGGTAAAAAAAAAAGGGAAGAAGAAGAATAAAGCAGATAAAAATTCAAAAGAGAAACCAGAAAAAGTGGAATCAACTGATGATAAATACAAACCTCGTTATCCTTGTCTCATTTGTGATGAAGAGCATTTTACAAGAGACTGCCCTCATCGTGTAGAGGTTGCGAAAATTGTCAAAGGTTCCCAAACTCCTGCTGTTTTGAAGGATCCTTTTCCAAGTCAAGACAGTAAGATGATAGGTTCTTCCTCAAATGCCAACGAAGAACCCATACTGATGATGTCCCATGTTAGGATTACGACTCAATCGCATGATTATGGAAGTAAAAGTCTTGTTGATGGTAAAGAAGTAGAATCTTCTCATTCTAATCCATCAACCTCAGCTCCCGGTTCCCGGTTCTGATCCGCTACAGATCGAGAAACCTAATCCAGACTTAGTAATCAAACCGCCCGCCAAGGATATACTTCGAAAGTTAGCTTTCAATCCACATGCGAGAGCGGCTCAGAACTATAACATTGTTGAAGATTTAGCTGTTTTACCTTCGGCAATGCCGGCTTTGGAAGTGCTGCAATCATGTCTAGCACAGCGTAAATTACTTTTGTTGGCTATAGGAGCTATTGACGTTCAGGACTCGAACCTTATAATTTTCGATCTAGAAAATATTTCACCATGCTTACCTCATCAAATGGCTTTCCAGATCTCAGTGATAGTCAAAAACAAACCTGTTCATAGGACTGTGATTGATGAGGGAGCCTCAACGTGTATTATGTCGATACAGTGTTGGAGATCGCTTGGTTCTCCTTCGCTAAATCAATTCCCGACGATTCTAAAGGCCTTTGATGGCTGTGGGTTTCATCCTTTTGGCATTCTATAGGATTTACCTATAGAGGTTGAAGGCAAAACCGTTAATCTAGATGTGGAGGTGGTTGATGCCCCTCTAGATTACAACCTTCTCTTGGGTCGTAGTTGGTCTTACGCTATGACAGCTGTCGTTTCATCGGTCTTTCAGCTTATAAAATTTCCTCATAATGGAAAGATCATAACCATAGACCAGCTGACTTACTTTTCATCCGACCCAGCCTCTTCTGAAAGCATACAGCATGTCGGTAAAACGACTATCCCATATAAGGATGTTGGAGTAGGGCTAGTTAAAGACGTCGGTTTACTGGGAATTTTTCCTTTTCCTCCTATCAACGCATCGTCTTCTATTGAAACCATTCATATGATTTCATCAGACACCATTGTTTATGATGATCCTTGGATCGTACCTTCTGAATCTGAGATAGACTCGTTTTGTGATGTTATGCCTTTGAGTCCATATGAAATTGCGTATCAGGCCATGCAGTTGCTTTCCGACACATCTTCAACCAAAATTGACTTAATGGATGTGGTCCATGAGGAATCACTTTCAACATCAAACTCGGATTCAATAATGTTTTCTGAACTTGTTCACACTGATGAGCAAATTCATGAAATCCTATGCGTCGATGATTTACCATGGGAAGATCTTCATCATAGATCTTCATTTTTACCCGAGAGTGATCGTTTTGAAAATGATTTTTCATCAATTTTTATGACTGAATATGTCAAGGAAGCTCAGAATCCAATGAAAAATCCTGATTCAGGGTTAAACTTGGGAAATATTTCTCGAACTATTCCTATTGACATTTCGGTTAAGCCTGGAATTGTTGAAAACATTCATATAGGTGCCGCTTGTATGGAATATGAAATTCAAACATATAAGGCCTTATTTCAATAATTCTGTGACATGTTTGCCTGGTCATATGAGGAAATGCCAGGAATTGACCCCGTAATTGTTGTTCATGAAATCAAAACTTACCCGGATGCTAAACTCGTCCGGCAACGTTTGCGTCAGATCCACCCAAGAAAAGTTGCTGCAATTAAATCAGAAGTTGAAAAATTACTCAAAGTAGGTTTCATTTATTTGATTCCGTTAACGGATTGGGTATCTAATATTGTTCCTGTTAACAAAAAGCAAGGGACAATAAGAATATGTATCAATTATAGGGACATTAATCGAGCCTCTCCAAAGGACAATTACCCAACTCCCTATATCGATCAAATCATTGATGATTGTGCCGGCAGTGAAATATTCTCCTTTATGGATGGTTTTTCCGGATACAGTCAAATCAATATTCTACCAGCTGATCAACCAAAAACAGCTTTCATTTGCCCATGGGGGACATTTGCTTATTGCAAATTACCTTTTGGGCTCAAGAACGCCGGGGAAACTTTTCAAAGGGCCATGTCTTATACTTTTCATGATATCAAGCACATTGTGCAACCCTATCTCAATGATTTGCCTGTTCATTCATTACATCGAGCTGATCATCTCATTCATTTACGTGCAATATTTATGAGGTGTAGGCATTATTGGATTAGGTTGAACCCACACAAGTGTGTTTTCTGTATAGAAACGGGACGGTTACTGGGGTTTGTTGTTTCGAAAGCCGGCATTCGTATCGATCCTTCGAAGGTTGAAGCCATTGTCAAATTGCCTCCTCCTTCGAGTCTTCACCAACTCCAAAGTTTGCAAGGGAAATCAAAATTTTTACGTCGATTCATTCCTAACTACGCCGAGATCACCAAGGGTTTTACCCAGTTGTTGAAACAAAATAATTCATTCTTTTGGGATGAGATAGCTGAGAAATCTTTTGATGCACTAAAACACGCGTTGACTCATGCACCGTTATTGCATCCTCTTAACTACAACCAGGATTACTTCTTGTATCTCGCCGCCTCCCATTCCACCTTCAGAATGGTGTTAGTTCAGGAAGATGAATTCGGTACAGAACATGTGATATATTACCTTAGTCGAACTTTAAATCCAACTGAGCTAAAATACTCACATGTGGAGAAATTGGCATTGGCAGTTGTTCAAGCTATCCAATGTTTTCCTCATTACATCTTACTACGTAAAACTACAGTAATTCCTGATTGCAACCCTATGATCTATATTTTGACCAAGAAATTTCTAGGGGGCAAGTACTCCAAATGGATTGTGATTATGCAGGAGTTCGACTTGGAATTTGAAAAGTCTAAGTCGAAAAAATCTTTAGTTTTTGCGGAGTTAATGTGTGACTTCCCGCGTGCTGACACGGAAGTTGTGGTGGAGGAACCCATTGCGGACGAATCCTTGTTTCTAATCATCACTTTAGATCCGTGGTACGGGGATATCATCATTTATCTCCAAACCCAATCCTTTCGGCTAGATATTTCAAGCTTAGAACGTCGAAAAATACGATTCTAGTCCCAACAATTCAAAATTATTGGAGATACTCTTTATCATCGTGGGGCAGACTCTATTTTTCGATGTTGTTTAACTCATGAGGAAGCTGAAAGGGTCCTAAATGACTGTCACCCTGGAGCGTGTGGCGGTCATATGTCTGGGTATGCCACAGCCCAAAAGATATTGCGTGCTGGCTATTTCTGGTCGTCTATGTTTAAAGATTGTATTAACGCGGTCCGAAAATGCCACAACTGCCAAATTTTTGATCGAAAGATGCGCGCTCCACCTGCTCCTCTCCACCCTAGAATTGTCATTGGTCCTTTTGCCAAATGGGGTATCAATTTTATACATGTAACCCTCACTCGACCGGGGGGCATGCGTATATCATCCTTGCAGTAGATTATTTTACCAAGTGGGCCGAGGCGATGCCTACATTTGAGGCAGATGGAAAAACAGCTGCAATTTTCGTGTTCAATCATATAATTGCTAAGTTTGGTGTTCCACAAGCAATTATCACTGATCATGGGCATCATTTTCAAAACATTATGATGACTGAACTTACAGGCCAGCTTAGCTTACGTCACGATAGTTCAACTCCTTATTATCCACAAGCTAATGGTCTGGTTGAAGCCATCAACAAAGTTCTAGTCATCATGATCCGACGAATCATTGGGATTCATTGGTCAAATTGGCATAACATGCTATTTTCAGCGCTTTGGGCGTATCAAACCTCAGTAAAAACGTCAACAGGGTTCACTCCTTTCCAACAAGTTTATGGTCTAGAAGTTGTGTTACCCATTGAGTGCAAAATCCCATCATTGCAAATGGCCATCGAGTTATTTCCAGCCACTTCCGAAGAGGAAAGACATTTCTTATACTTGTCTCAGCTAGATGAGAATCGACGTGATGCTACATTAGCGATCGAAACTCACACAAAACGTATTAAAGCTCAGTATGATCGAAATGTCACCCCTCGAAATTTTTCAGAAGGAGACCTAGTCTTATTGTACGATCAGGAAAATGATAAATTAGGCGCTAGAAAATTCGTGCCTATGCGGCATGGTCCCTATGTTGTCAAGCGAAAGCTAGCAAAAGGGGCCTATGAATTGGTAGACTTTGACAGGGTCTTTAGGTAAACCCAGAAATGGTCTTTACCTGAAGAGGTATTATGCTTAAGGATGGGTGTGGAGATTTTTTAGTTAGGTTAGTTTTCTTTCTAGCTGGTGTGTTTTAGATTAAAAAGTGTGCTTAGCTTAGAGAGTGTTTT
>APFE031558125.1:0-35473 GCA_000404065.3 Pinus taeda
ACCTCCTCATAGAGTTATCTTGCATAGTCAAAACATTTAGAAGCTGTAATATTATTTCCAATTTGTATTTTTTTCCGTTGGAGCTCCTTCCAAAATAATTTGGGATTATTTTTTCCAAGGAAGATTAGTTCTTCCCTCCTTGAAACCATGAAATCGGTCTTTTACTTGCTTAATAACTGCTTGTAAGTTTTGAGCTTTATGTTGTCCTTGTTTGACTCTTTCCACATTATCCTTGCCTTTTTGCATTCCTCATCAAACCAAGCATTAACCGGAAAGCAATTTGTTTTAGACTTCTTAATTTTTGCTTTTTTGCACTTTGCAAGTGCACATTGAATTAAATGTATTAATTCATGACTATGAAGGTTGTGAATTGTAATTTTTCCCTTCTCGAAGAGCCTCTCGAGCGTCATTTTGAAAGTATTACAATTTTCTGGGGTCAAAAGAATTCTTCCCTTTGGGAGATTTTGTTGGACATGTTGAATTTTTTACTCTAATTGTTTCTTTCCAATCCAAGAGAAACATAAATAAATTGGCTTGTGATCTGATTTCAAGTCCCACAATTGATCTCCAATCAAAACTTCATCCATTTTCTCACACAAACCCTGCGAGCAAATTACATAATCTACCACACTTGCTCCATTGTAAGTATTGCAAGTGAAATTACCGGACTTTGCCCATCTAGTCAAGCCATTACAAATGACTAAATCAAAGGCCCCACATAGAGTAAGGAATTGTTCACCGAAGAGATTGCAGCCCTTGTCCTCTGAAATTCTTTCCCACTGATGATTACTTTCCTCTGTAAGCCAAATAGGGTCACAATCATCTTTACAACAAAGAATGCTAGCTTGTTCACTTGCAGTCCTAGCATTGAAATCACCCACTATAAGGACTTCATCTAGCTACGAATATGTTGCAATATCCGCTTTTAAGGCTGCAAATGGATCTTTGTGGTCAAGCCCTCTATCTTTGTATATTTTTGAAACCTGCAGTGCAAAATAGCATGCTGCAATTTTGATGTGGTTTCCATTTTCTGTTATTTTAAACCAAATGAATTGCTTATTTGAGTCTTCTTTTTCTAACTGAATGAGACGATCTTCTTTCTCCCTTACTAAAACCATGATACCCCGTGCCCTTTGCCATTCCCTGCTACCTTGTTCCATATTGCCATCTTCCAGTATCCTTCAAATAGAGGTGTCTTGCACCCTTCATGCTCATGTGTTTCTATGAGGCAAATTATGTCTCTATCTTCCGCAATAGGCCCTAACCCAAGTCCTCGTCTCCATGGGTAACCTCTGTAGTTCCAACAAACTAATCTTAAGGAAACCTAGGTATGACTTGATTGCTATTTATTTTGACATGCAAGACTCACATTTGAGTCTTTGTCCCTGCTTTCCCATACTGACCTTGCTTTCTGATTTCCTGTTGAAGGGTTTGTTGCCCCTTCTTTATTACCATCTTGCTGCTCTGTTTTGGAAGGAGGTCCAAATCGCACTGTCATAGCTTTGCCTTTGTAAATCCATGCTCTCTTTCCTTCATCTCTTGCTGCCCTAACCTTTAAAGTTTCATCCCTTCTTTCCTCCTGTTGTTTTATAGTTAAATCTTCTTCTAGGAAAAAAACAAGAACCCCTCAAGAGATGTTTCTTGCGTAGAATGATATATTTATCACGCAAGCTAGGCATAATGACTTTTATGGGCATGACTGTCTCCCTGTTAAACTTACCCACCCTCCATGCTTGGCATATTTGTCCTTGCCATAACAACTTGTCTTTCAAGAAGTCTCTTGCAAGGTCAAGAGTACATTCATTTTTCCCATAGTCTTTCACCCCTTTAATAATTATGTTTGCTGCCCTATTTTATCTTTCCTTGCCTTCACTATCTTGCATGTTGTCAACTTGAATATTTGTTTCTCCTTCCTTATTAGCAAAATCACTAATAACTTGAGCCCAAGTTATGGAAACTTTGGTGGAATCTCCTTTCGTTTCCTCTCTTGCGTTCTCTTCATGGTTGTTTATTTGGGCAATCATTTTCCCTTTATCCTAGGATGATTTCACATTCACCACCTCTATACTTTCCACTACAGATTTCTTTATGTTTTGCACATCCTCCTTCATGCGTTGCCATTCTGTCTTCCCTATCAGGAGAGCTTCCTGTAGCAATGCCACTTGTTCTTTTAAAATTTTATTGCTTTCTGCTAACGCCGTGTTCTCAGCGGTTATTATATGAATTTTATGATCTCTTTCCTGCCCTTTAGCTTCTAAAACCTCCAACCTTTTTTTGCATTTAAAAATTCTTTCACATAAAGATCAGATGACCAGGTGAGAGGTGTGGATGTGGGACTATATAAGACAGAATCATCAATGACTTTTCCTTTGGACTTCTTGTTGCCACGTGCTTGTGGAGGAGACTTGTTTGAGTGCTTTTTGCGAAGGGTTCAATTACTTTTCTTTTTAGAGCGTTTCTTCCTTGTTTGCTCCCATTTTAGACGGGCTATTCTTCGTTTTAAAATGCCCCGATATTGTTTGGCATTGACCCAAACCCACTTCCCAGCTTTGGCGGATGAGGCAATTTTCACTTGTCCTAAATCATTTGTCTCCACATGTTCTGAAATTTCTGGTTCCTTTGTCATGTTTGAATGCATTTGTTGTTGCTTGCTCGCTGCTCGATACTTCTGTTACATAAAAACTCCTTGCTCTCACACTGCTCACTGTTCACTGTTGCCCACACTGCTCTGCTGATACTACTGACCACACTGCTCGCCACACTACTTGCTATCAATGAACGGTTGGATGCCTCCAAGTTTGAAATAGTGACACCGATTCTATCTGTTGTAGACATCGCCTGATGAAACTGGGTACTTTTTGGAGATGAGATGACTGCCGCTACATAGCTGATTGAAAAACGATACTGTAATTTTGGCCTCCGAGAACTCCGATTCGCTTCAATTTTGGCCTGCAAATAACCGAACAACCCTAGACGGCGGTGACACAAACCACAAGACTGAGACACAGTGGCCTACGTATGTCTCCTAATGGTGGCCTGATGATGGTGGCCTGATGGTGGCTTGCGTATGGCTCCTAATGGTGGCCTGCGTAGGGCAATGTTACATTCACAAAGTCTAAAGCTAAGTAATAATAAATAATAATTAAAATAAGCATATAAGTACAATAAATAAATACTAATGATAATAAAAGGTCATATGTTAATTAAGAGAGATGAATTTTTAAAAAGCACCCACTTAGAAATATTTATACTAGGGCCCACATTTGTAAAATCATCATCAATGATAAATATTTCTAAGTAGGTGCTTTTTAAACATTCAGCTCTCTTAATGACCCATATATTATGGGTTCCAATGGAGATTTCACTATTTTTACAGAGATTTAGGAGGGTCCCTTCCTACATTTTGCTATTATTTGGACCAAAAGTGTTGGTTCTCTATCTCCAAGAGGCAGATAATCTCAAATAACAGCCCTATGGGACACTTAGCCAACCCCAATTCCATTGCGCTGATCACTTACCTTTTCTAGCCTATTTTGACAAACGGAGATGTTAAGCACCTTGCAAATACTCCTCCATTTGACACAGAGAGTTGTTCCCCGATGATATAGTGCCTCCGCTCTGGGAATTTTTTCCCAAACGAAGCCAAGCAGTTGTATGCCTATCACTAGATTTCTCTCATCGACCTTAGATGTTAGAAGAGATCTGCCAAGTAACACCCAACTTTTCCTAGAATTATCCAACCTAGTCCACTCAATCTGAGTCATTTTCTAGAGGATAATCTCAAGCTCTATATTGGTACTTTCATCATGGCTGACCACAATGTCACTAGATCCTCTTCTGCAGCTAGTGCAAAGTAGTGAGTCTCTTCTTGCATAGAGCAATACCTACTTATATTTATTTGCTTGGGATTACCTTCTGTTTACTCCTTTGCATCCTTATCTTTATTTATGCTTATATTTGCACCTAAGAGTTGGTTTTGGTACTCCCACATTGTCATTAAAACTTAGTTAATCCCATTGACAAAGTTTGGTCGTTTATGAACATTAACATAACTTCTTCCTTCCTTTCTAGAGATGTTTGGAAAATATGAAAGATGATGGAAAGCTTTCAATGTGAAAGATATGGACACTAAAACAAAGATTGCATAGAAGGCCGAGCCTGAAAGACATAATTACGTAAACGGTGTACAACCGATGATCACGATGATGACAATTGTCAGAAACATAAAAATATAAACTTTGTGGAAGCTGATACACAAGCAGTGCAGACTAGGTTAAACGCAAAGAAGGCGCAACACTCGGCTTCAAAAGGAGCCAGGAAGAAGGAAAAGCCCAAGAGCCTGATTAAATCAAGTGGCGAGGGCTGATAAAGTTTTCTTCAGAAAGACCCCAGTGAAAATGCCTGCATTGGCAACACACATATCTCGTGCGGAAAGAAGCCTTGGTGCAGAAGGTGAAGGAAGTTATGCGTGAAGACGAGCCAGTGAAGCTATAACCAATGCCACTATAACAGAGAGACTGGAAACAAGTCAGCCAATAATAGGGAACAGTGGAGAAACTAATCCTAAAGGAAGACTACAGCAATTTGGCAATGGATAGAGACGATCATGCTACCCAAGTCACAAATAACTACAAATGACTACAAAATAAAGCATATTGTGACTGGGAATCCGGAGTTCATCTCCTGTTGAAAAAGAATGGATGAGAACGGGAAAACCTGCACTAGTGCCAATTTACTATGTTGCAAATAGGGCAGAGTTAATAGTGCATTGACAAGGCAGGGACTCAATTTGAGAATTGATAGAAAACCCAAAAGTACTTCTTAGAGCAGACGAAAACCATAAACCATGAGCCTAAAAACATTTGATCCAACTAAAAGTAAACTTGCATAGATGGTTTGATTTCTGTTTTTACAGTTTATATTGTTTGCGCCGGGTGCAGCTAACCCCAGCTACAATAGAGCTAAAAATCCAGGAGAAAACTATATGCAGGGCAGAATATTCTAACAGTACTGCCGCCCTCGACAAGTTTTGAATCTTAATTGGAAAGTAGTGCATTCCATTAGAATCGGATTTTTATGTAAGGTACACTACCTCTTTACTGGTCGCACCACCAATTATTGCGAAAACGCTTCCCTGACGTATCTCAGATTTCCTTCCAGCGCATAATGCTCATTTGAATCATTCATAAGTCGGTTTATCCGTCCATGTGATTGAAACCTTCGTACCAAAAGCCCATCTGTCGCATCATTAGAGGGCAAAAATACATACAAAGAACTTCGCGAATATGTTTGAAAGTATGACGTGGGAAATAAATTATTTACTCCATTTTGTTTTTATGCTATATTATGATTGATAATATTTTATTAAAGTTTTATTTCTTTTTAATTTATCAAATATAAAGAGGGAAAGGAATTAGATTCTTAAAGATGTTAGTATTCTTTAGAATTTTTAAATGTGAGGTTTGTATATTAAAATTTGATATATAGATGTGAGGTGGGTTTAAGTTAATTTATTTTTTAATTAGTTATTTTTTGTGATGTATTTAAGAGTATGTGTTTTTTTTAAGAGGTTATATGTTCAAAACCATAGGGTTAGAGTAAGTATGTCTTTGTAGATTTAGTAGTAGTCATGTTCCACAAACAAGGAGGTTTTATACACCAACTTGGTGTCTGGCTTGGCCGTGACTTTAAAATTGGATAATAATAAATAATAATATATTTAGTAGGGTTAGGTAATATAGTGTAATTATAATTATTTTTGTTTATTTATTATTTTAAGAAGTTGAAAACGGGGAAGGCAAAGGACTTGGTTGAACTTCAAGCAGAGTATCTAAAATGGGGAATGAACGCTCTTGCACCGCACATCATGGAAATAATCAACAGCATCATTCAGCAAGGATTTCCAAGAGACTGGACAATTAGCCTAACAATACCCCTTTTTAAAAGTGGAGACATTAATAATCCATCCAACTATAGAACAATTATGATCAATCATTTGTTTGTAAAGTTTTTCGGCAGCAAGGTAGAAGACAGAACTAGTAAGTGAGCAGAAGTAAAAGAAAAGAGGGCAAGAGGACAAGTGGGTTTTAGGCCAAAACATTCTACGGTGGATCATGGTATCACGTTGAGACACATTGTTGAAAAGGTTTGGGAAGACAAAGAAGAAGTATTTTACTACTTTGTTGACTTCAAAAAAGCATTTGACACAATCCTTAGGGATAAGTTGTGGCGTATAATGGAAGAACTTGAAATTCCTGTGCATTATAGAGTCGTTGTCCATAGACTTTATGAAGAAGTGAAAGTCAAAATTAGAACCTCAGCAGGTATTTCAAAAAGCTTTAGAAGTGACATTGGAGTCAAGCAAGGTTGCCCTCTATCCCCTACTCGTTTTGGTCTATTTATTAATAAATTGGAAGAGTGGTTAAATCTACAAGGTGGAGATGGTGTTTGATTGGGGGAGTTTGTGATAAAGCTTCTTTTATATGCTGATGATATTGTATTGATTTCTAAATCGGCTCATGGATTGCAAATTATATGCCCTTGAGCATTTTTGTAGAGCAGTGGGGATGCAAGTCAATACTAAGAAGACCAAAATAATGATTTTCTCTAATAAAAGGAAGTAAAGTCAGCATACTTTCTTCTTTGAAGACAACATTCTTGAAGAAGTAAATGAGTACAAGTACCTTGGGATTGATTTCAACAACAAACTCAATTGGGAGGACTGCAGAAAGAAGAGAATTGTAGGAGGGTGGAAAGCATTAAAGTGCTTTTTGGACTCCTAGTTTGTCTAGTAATGCTATATGGGTCTGAATTGTGGGCTAGCAGCACTCCCATCTCAAAATGGAAACAAATTGAGAAAATCCAAAAACGTTTGATCATGAGCAAGTTCAAAATAAAAAGTCCAATACCTTATGAGATAATGTTGAGTGAAACAGGAGCAACTCTCATTGAAGCAATCGTTATGGTGCGACCCATAAGATATCTAAAAAGAATTGAGCAATTGAGAGTAGGTAGATGGCCTAATGTTATCTTCAATAAAGGCATGATTGAAAGAAAGAAAACATGGATGAAACAAAACTACACATGGATGCAAAAATGGAATATCTACCTCAATGTTTGTCCCACAAATAACAAGGAGCTAAAGGATTTTGTTACGGAGAATTTTCATAAAAAGGTATGGGGAAAAGAGTTGGGTAGAAAGAAGAAATATTACATTGAAGAATTCAACCCTATGTGTGATCTACAACAAAAAGAGTTCATTGGAGCTAGCATTTCATGGAGGGCAAAGGTTCTTATTGTTCAATTAAAGACCAACTCACATCAACTTCAGTGTGAAACAAGACGGTGGAAAAGGCCTAAAGAAACTTGGGAAGAATGGGTGTGTACATTTTGCACGTCTGGGGTTGTGGAATCGGAAAAACATTTCATTCTGGAATGTGATGCATTCAAAGACATGAGAGAAAGTTATGAGAACATGTTAGCATCAGTTTCTTGGCATTGCCTTTTAGCGAGGGGATTATTGGAAGGTTGAGTCAGCTCATCATCAATTTGAATCGGAAAAAGATTAAATTGCAAAAAGCGAAAAGCAGGAAACTAATGGTCTCATAGACTATTTTTAGCCTCATAGACTTTCAAATATCATTTCATTTATAATTAAATCTTCCATGAGTTAAGTTAAAAAAATAAATAAATAAATAATAATAATAATAATAAAATAATCAAACAAATCAAACAAATCAAACATCTAACATCTAACATCATTTTATAGTCATATAATAAACATGAATATATCATTAACAACGCATAACATTTCTACATAATTAACTCATATGATAAATATTTTTTTTTTAAAATTCAATATCAAATACATCCCTTTAAAATTATGAAACAATATTTTCACTTGAAAAAGTGAGAAGTTATACTTCTTTCTACACAAATTCATACAAATTTCAATATCAAATACATTCACTCATCTTGAAATTACAAGACAATATTTTCATAATTTCAATATCAAACACATTAAGTGATATCAAACACATTAAGTGATCTTGAAATTAAAATTATGAAACAATATTTTCACTTGAAAAAGTGAGAAGTTATACTTCTTTCTACACAAATTCATACAAATTTCAATATCAAATACATTCAATCATCTTGAAATTACAAGATAATATTTTCATAGTTTCAATATCAAATACATTCATTGATCTTGAAATTACAAGACAATATTTTCATTTGAGAAAGTGAGAGGTTATACTTTTGAGTCAAATGAGGGGTTACACTTCTTCCTAAGACAATATAATAACCTTGTTTGATTTTCCTTACGCATAATTGTGTATATTTTGAAACATTTAAAGTTTGGACACTTCACCCATAACTGAATAGTAATATAAGGTAAAATTAGGATTCATTTTTGTGAAAAAAAATTACAATTCTATGTGAAAAATGTGAAAATGATTAAAATAGTATATGAGCTCTTGGAAATAAAGGTAATTTATTATTAATATTAAATTAACCAGTGAAATATATATATTTAGAATAATTTAATATTGAAAAAAATGTTAAATATGAGGATGAAGAAGGGTTTAAATAAAGTAAATAAATATAAGAAAAAAAATATATTTTTAAGTATGATTTTTTAGAGTTTTTAGTTAAAACTGGATAATGTGGCCAAATCTTGATTTTTGTTGTTTTAACTAGTTTTTTACTGCAAATTCAACACCCTCAAAAATCCCTGGGGCACTTTGATTATGAAGAGTTCACTTGTCAAACTTGTGATTTCAATGAATCCCTGTCGAATTCTAGACAAATTAGATTAAAAAATAAACTGAGGGCACTTCGATTGTGAAGAGTTCACTTGTCAAACTTGTGATTTCAATAAATCTCTGCAGGATTCAAGACAAATTAGATCAAAAAATAAATCAGAAAACTTTCTGAAAAGTCGCACTTAAAGGCTACTCGTTAAAAAATAAAGAATAGCATAAGTGGCCATAAGGGATACAAGCTAAAAACTAAATGAAGAAATCAAAAAGAAAGAAAAAAGGGTTAATGTTCAATAATATGAATAGTGGGTTGCAAGAATTGGCTATATTTATAGCTTTTAGTTAATGTAATTAGACTTGAAATTATGATAATAAAAAAATATTGGCTTATTCATTTGTGGCAGTAAAAACCCACAAGGAACTATATTAATTGTAAGTTGCATAAGGTATAGAGTTACCATGGTGAGATTTGCACATGTACCAAAGGCCAAAAGTACAATTTGTGGTGTACATTCAAGGATCACAAAGGTTCGTTATGAGTCCCTTCGAGGAACGCAATTGCAAGATGGAAAAATCCTTGATAATTGTTAAACACACACATGGCAGCGACAACATAGAAAAGATAAACAGGAGAGTGCATCTATTATTAACAAATGATATACATTTATAGTACATTCATATGACCTTTGGTTTCATCTTCCAAGGTCTCTTGGACTTCCTTAGTTTCTTCGGCTTCCACACCAACCCTTAGAGGATTAGGTGTCCAACATTCCCCCCCTTAATCCAAAGGGTTATGTATGAGTCCAAGAAGAGATTTGTAATCCAAAATGTGCAAAAAAATGCATGGTGGCACTAGGTTGAATGTGCTCTCTGAAATTTTGGTATAAGGGCGATGGTTTAAGGATGACCACCAACACTGGAATGCTTAGTGCAGTTCCCAAAATTATTCCAAGTCTAGCATGAAGCTCAGGTCTTTTGCTAGAGGAAGTGCTCCTGATGTTTTGAAGAGGGAAACCTTCAACCAATAAAGGGAGGTCTCACCTTGCATAAAAGGGAGAACCTCAATCTGAAAAGGGAGGTCTCAACCTGTGGTGGTTTAAGGATTACCAACAACTCTGCAATGCTTAAAGCAATTCCTGGAACTCTTCCGAAACTGGCAAGAAGCTGAAGTCTTCTGCTAGAGGAAGTGTCCCCAATTCTTTGAAGAGGTATCACTAATTGAGGGCATGCTCAGGGGCATCTTTGTCTCTGGCTACAACTCTGAATCTGGTATGGAAGGTTGTGGCTCAGGCTCGCTTGATGTGGCTTTGAAGCTTGTGGATGACCATCATTTCTCCCCCTATCAGATACAAGGTGAGATGATGGAGAAAACTTAACTACAAGACTGTTCAATACTCTAGAACAAGTTCTGACATATGACTGGAATATCTTCTTGGTTGTTGATGCCCATTGCCAAGAAGCGATCCATCCAAGATGAATCTTTTTTGCAGGAGGTTTGTTTCTTGAAGCATTTGTTGAAGAATGAGATTGGGTTTTATATGACAAGCCTACATGGATGAATATCTAAAACAGTGATCATTCCAGAGGCACTGTCACAGTGTTGGCATTTCACAATCTGTTGTTGTTGCTGTGGAAGAGGTGCAAAATCTACAACAGCTGAAGGTGAACTGTCATGAAGGAATCCAGAACTCTGAAATTGGATGGCTTTGAGCAATCTGGAATATGAAAGGACACATCTTTGTCATATCCAAGATTATTTATGTGCTTATTTTGGACAAGCTCTTCCCAAGGTCTGATGACCGACTTGGGAAGTGTAGACTGAATTTCTGCATCTGCATGTACAACTGCTGCTTCATTGGGTACTAAATCTGAATGAACTGTAACATTATTGACTTGTTGTTGATGGGTTGTTGTCTCAATGTTTTGAACATAAATAGGCTCAGAATGATGACTCCATTGTTGTAATTATGTTTGTTGTAGCTGAGATTCAAGCTGCAAAAAGTCAATTTTCTCTTGTGCATTTTGTAGACAGACCTAATTATCTGTGAGAGAAACTTTGCTGACTTTTAATGTATCATGAGTAGTAGACAATATTAGAGTTTTGAGCAACTCTAATACTTCATTGATTCTAGCCATTTTCTCCAATGTTAAACTTACACTTTAAAATTTGTTCACAACTCTGAACCAATGTCACTACAAGGTATTCTCGAAATTTGTTCTTCCAGAAAACTACAACAATCAAGTGATATTCTTCCTCGAGGAATGAACCAAAAGCAAGATTTTAACTCTACAATTATTCTCCAAATCCACACACAATGATGGTTGGTTGCATTCATATACAAGGAAAAGTATATTGTGCATTCCCAAACGATGAGACTCAAAACAACAAATAGGTCAGTATCAAATCTGGTTACATAGACCTCGGTCTAGCATCATGGTGAGGATAAAAATCTTATGCAAAATCGTTACAGTCCTACTTTCTCCTCAGGGCATATTGTGGCATTCAAGTAGTTGAATACTATAAAATAAACATTTTCTCGTACCTTTTCAACTTCTCATGGCATTGACTTGCTCCATATGACTAATGGAATGGCAAGGGTGTAATGCGTTCAGGAGTTGAACTCATTGCAGATGAAGTCAAATGCTTTGCCATCAAACATATGAATAGAGCGACCTTGTTGGAATCTTTCAAGCTCTGTTTAGGAATAATCAGTTGTGGTAGCAATCATTGTTAAGCTACAAGTGGCCATTTTGTGTTTGCATAACCCTTGTGCATTGAATTCCCTCTTGAGGTTGTGTTTCTCTACTGGGTGAGGGCCACTCTCTTTGTGCATTGTTGGATAATGTACTTCATTAGGACCACGTATTTGCTTGGTGGGTTGAGATTAGCCTATTCTTGGCAATACCACAATAGTTTATTCCTCAGTGTGGCAAAACTACATGACATTTTCAGCTGATATATTTCTCGTACTGAATCCATACACACAACACTGTTCACAGCTTCAATAGAAAAATCAAGCATAAATAGAGAGAGCATTGTCCTTGGTCAATTTGGATTGAGGACGATCTGGGCATGTAGATGGAGGGCGCCTTTTGATACCCAACATATTGAAACCTCCAAACTCCATGAAAACACAGCGCCTAGATACCTCAAAAATAACAAAAACACACGTATTTACCTCTCGAGTCCATTGATGGAGATTAGGATGTTCAATGTATATTATAAATGTGGCACGACCCAAATGACTCTACTGGGACACCCAAATAATATTCGTTGTTTCTCTTCTTCGTGGAATGGGAAGCGTTGGCATTGATGTGCAGTGTCCTCTGTTACAAACAAAGGAACCAATGGTAGTGGGAGGATAGCTTGTTTTACACGTGACCAGATCCTTCAAATCACTTTACTGGTGACTAGACGAAGAATGGCTAGCTTTGTTGAGCGAAGAGGTTCCCATATTCTCAATTGAACAACTTAGCCCTGTAGGAGAACTTCCTTTCGGCGTCCGAGAGCGATTATGAGGTGATACCCAAATCAATTAATAGATAAAGATGCCAAAGGATCTTGAGCAATCCAATAACTTGGTTTCACGCAAGGCTAGGTGTTCCACCAACAATGGCTTTGACATCAATCTTTTGTCCTCTTCATCTTGTACGAGTCTCTGATCCAGGTGCATATTGGTGGCCACCTGCCAAGTCCACCTGGACCCCCACCATTGTCTTTTTCAGCATTTTCAGTTTCTTTAATTGTAGCACAACTTACTATTTTTAGCAGTTTTTCGGGTCCTGAACTTCCGGAGCCATTTTGAGGCCATAAACGATGTTTTTTGGGGAATCCGGGGGCAACATGGGTCCATGCAATGGATCAATGTTTCCCGTTCCAACAATGATAGTGCTTGGATAGATCTTTCTAATGAGCTATTGTACGCGTCAAACGAAGATCATATGCCAAAGTTACGACCCCGAGAAGTTGGTGTACCAACTTACCCCCAAACGGGGCCCACAGTTTGGCGTTTCATCTCCTAGGGTTAGGTTTTGGAATGTTAAGGGTTTTCCATTGTTTTCTCAACAATAAATAGGCTTTCGAGCCTCATTGTAACACAGTTCAAAGACATGTAGCCATCACATCTCTTCTCAGAGATAAGCTACCATCGCCCTAGCTAGTTTATTTCCATTTCTGATTGTAAGCATATTTCAGTATTTTCCATTAATGAAATGAAGTATTATTTTTGCTGCATATTTGTGTATATGGTTATCTCTGTAATTTGTTGCGTTCCTGTTTAAATCCGGATCAAGCAATACACTCCCTTTAGTTAATAAAATAATTATAATAATTGAGAAAGCTATCAAATATATTTATTGACATATTTTATCAATTCTGTAAAAGTTTTAGTTTTAATGATGGTCTATCATACCTTAATAAAGTAAGATATTAATTGCAACTCTTTAATATTTTATTTCTATGATCAAAAAGAAGGGAAGAAATGCTCCTAAATCACTATAATTTTGTTGACTTAACAAGTCAAGAAGGTTGGTAGTGTGGAAAATGTTTTTAAAATGAGAGCATATGTGAGTAAGAGTTGGGAAATATAAGAGAAAATGTTTTTCATCTTCAACCTTGTTAGTATCACAAAGGTGACAAATTCTTTCGTTCCAAGGTGTTTTAGGAATAGACTAGCGCCTAATTTCACTTCACAGCTCATGCGAATTAGTTCTTATCTTTGCAATGAAAATTTTCTTCTTAGCACTGGTCAAGGCAGAAAGATAATTCTCGCTAGAAAGAGTGGGGTTGGAAGAAATGGATTTTGGTATTAAGAAACTCGCTAATGGGAAAGCTAGGGGTATTGAAGGCTACCAAGCTAAAATTTCCAAAATGGGAAGGTCTATCCTCATCCCTCATATTCACAAGCTTCTCAATTTGGTAGTAAAAGATGGCCCCCCCAAGTCTTAGACGCACAACCTTATTGTGCCTCTCTTTAAAAGTGGGGATAAAAACGTCCCCTCTAACTATAGGACCATTATTATTAGCCACATTTTAGCCCAACTTTATGGGCTCATTTTTTAAAAGAAGATTAGCCTCTGGCTTGAAATCCATGGTAAAAGAGCTAAAAGGAAATTTGTTTTTAGGATACATAACTGAACTATTGACCATATTGTCACTCTTAGGATCATTATCAAGGAGTTTCACAATATTAAAATTGATCTCTTCTATTGTTTGTTGACTTTAGAAAATATTTTGACACAATTCCTTAGGATAAGCTACAAAAAATACTTGAAGAGACAATGGTTCCTCTCAAGTTGAGGGTTGTTGTGATCAAACCTTATGAGAATGGTGTTGTGAATCTTAAGACCACCAAGGGTTGGTCTAAAGAAATTAAATGCGATATCAGAGTTAAATATGGGTGTCCCCTATCCCCTATCATTTTTGGCATCTACATTGATAAGCTAGAAGAGTGTTTGGAAGCTTCAAGATGCGATGGCCCCAAGCTCATTTGTATGGTCATTACCCTTATCCTTTATAGTGATGATATAGTTCTTCTAGATAGAAGCCACGATGATATTGAAAAACAACTTAGGATCCTCCATGATTACTACTCCAAGATGGGTATGTTTGTTGATACTCACAAGACGAAATTCATGCTAATTAAATCCAAAAATATCAAACATGATAATTTCATCTATGATAACAATTACTTGGTGCAAGTTTCTTCATAGATTATTGAATTTACTTAGGAGTTTTAATTTAAGATTGTGTTATTATTAAATATCTTATATCCCAATTAAATGATTTAAATTAAATTATATAATATATATATATAATATATATATATATATAATATATATATATATATATATAAATATATATAGATATAGATATATATATAATATATATAGATAATATTAAATCATTTAAATAAATAAATTTTAAAACAAACAAATAAATAAATAAATATGTGAATTGAGTTTAGCTTGGGTGGTTGGAAAGAATAGTTGTTATCCTCCCCACATAGATTCGAGTCTCATAAGTTGGCATGATGACACTTTGGAATAGAGTAACTTTGTTTTTTTTTTAAACGAGGAACAAAGTAAATTTGTTTTTCTTTTAACCATGGTGAATTGGTAACTCATTGGAGTAATCTAGGCAAGGCCCAGGATCAAACCTCATAGTTTCCACTATAACATCAAGAGTATATCCAATAGCATGCAAGCCAAATATACCATAAACTCATAGCTCAACCTATGATCAAGACATTCGGAGACCACCGGAAACTAGAGCGGGGATCCCAGACTCCAAGAAGATGCCTATCGTTCCAGTCTTACTATGATGGGCCATACATTGGAATAAATTAACTTTGTTGCACTCTTAAGTGAGTCTATGCTGAGGGTAGCCTAATATTCAACAAACTCTCTCCTTCCTTCGAGATGAGAGAGAGGTTGGCTTTCTTCCCTAGGTAGTACCCAATGCCCAAAATTTTAAGCCCTAAGGATTAGCTCAAGTAGTATATATCTAGACTCAAAATTCTTTGATATTGTTGTTGTTCACATATTCAAATCTATTTGATTCCCTTGGGGTGAGGTCCCATAATCAGGGCTGACGATTTATCTGATTTACCATCCACAAAATGTGGGGAAGTACTTAAGGTTTTCTATACTTTCATTTGAAGTAAACAATGACGCACATGCACTCACATATGTTAGATATAAGGTTTCATTGATGGAAAAGGAAAATGTGGGTGCGAGAAGAATGGTCAAAGAGCATAAAACTTTAGCGACATTTCTGGTTTGGAAGATCAACTCAAGTACTCTTGGAAACTACTCATATGGATAGAGCTTAGAAACCCTTTCTCACAATATGATGAAGTCCAAAAAGGGATTCTTTGATAAAAATATATTGCAACTCAAATTTAAAAACTTAAAATAGGTTAAAAGAGTCAACAAGTCAAGGCTCCAAGTCAGGGTTCGCTATGCCCCAACCCTCGAACTAATCAGGCCTTTGGGAACTTGGACCATCAAGCTAGTCTATAGATGGGATAATTTGGCTGGTTCACAACAAAGAAATGAGTTGAACCCCTCGAAACTCGACCATGTGGGACACAATTCAAACAAAAATATTCCTATTAGATGCAACACAAATTCCTTGATCCTTTCCTTTAAATTTTATAAAGAAATTCAACAAAAATCTAATGTCTAGGACCCCCTCACATACGTACCCTTGGCCACATGGAAAAATTGAAGGATGAAATATGACGCATTTTGGTTAGCTCATAGTGATGACGTGGAAGCACAGGTGGTGTGGCAACACAGGAAGAGGACACAAGGCATCTTTTTTTGGAATTTTTAGGACACCAAGTGGGTTAAATTTGAGTGACATGTGTCATCACTGAGGAGCTACCACGTGGCACAAATGAAACAAGTATGAAGTCGATATAATGATGTGGCAGTGCATTGAAATTCGTGTTAGGGATAATGTTCGGTGAATTTTTCTAGTATTAATAAATTTTTGCTTAGTTCAGTCTCTGCGAAGTTAGTCGAGGAAAAAACATGCAAAGCCCTGATCTCGTTCAACACTTGACCTCATTAGTGTTTGGTTATAGCCCCAAGTTGAATGAGAAAAGTGCTAATAGACAAGCCTTAGCAACACTCGATGGTGAAAGGAGTTAGCTAAAGAAAGTTTTAGAAAATTATGCCATATTTGGAAGTTCAATTAAAGTTGGCGAACAATTTAGCCAAACCTAAGTGGTAGTTGGTGAATTTGGCAAGAAATGCTATATTTGAAGATAAATTTTTGTTGATTCGAATTTACACAGGAACACAACAAATTACAAATATAACCATACAAACAGAGATACAAGGGAAATAAAACTTCATTTCATTAATATCAAATAATTGAAATATGCTTACATACAAAATGGAAATAAACTAGCTCGAGCAATGGTAGCTTATCTCTAAGAAGAGATGTGGAACTATGTTAGGATGAGGCTTGAAGGCCTATTTCTTATTGAGAAATAATGGAAAACCCTAAACATCCAAAAACCTAACCCTAGGAGATGAAACGCCAAACTATGGGCCTCATTGGGGTAAGTTGGTACATCAACTTCTCAGGGTCGTAACTTTGGCATACGATCTTCATTTGACACACACAATACCTCATCAGAAAGATCTATCCAACGATTACAATTGCTGAAAACGAATACTAAGTTGAAAACTTTTATTCGTCATCCGTGGATTTCCCAAAAAAATATCGTTTAGGGCCTCAAAACAGCATTGGAACTTCAAGACCTGAAAAATTACCAAAAATAGTAAACTATGCTACAAATAAGGAAACTGGAAAATTGAAATAAACAATGGTGGGGGTCCAAAAGTGGAATATGTGGGTGGCCACCAATATCCACCTGGATCATTCCCCCCCAGGAAGAAATTGTCCCCATTGCATTGAGTTCCTCCATGAGATGAGGAAACTTCTACTGAACTTAGTCCCTCATGAGCCACTTGCCCTAGTGAAGGAGTTGGATTGCTTTGACAACTCAATATAGTTGGATCCTTTGTTGTCCGGTGTTCTTGATATTTGTGTCCATGATCCGATCAGTTGTGGCTTGTTCCATGCAGTCTGGGTTTAATTCTGTTGGTGTGAGTTGTTCTGTAATGTCACATGTGTCGAACAATGGTGGAAAGTAGGGCCGAAGGCAATCTACATTGAACACTGGGTGTAGACCAAGGAATGGTAAAATAATAAGCTAGAAGGCATTGTTCCCTACTACCTTTCTGGTGGTGTATGGTCCATATCGGAGTGGGCAAAACTTGCGGTGGGGCCCAACGAGGCACTCCTTTTAAAAATGTAGGCAAACTTTATCGCCCACCTGGAACTTGTGTGGCACCCAATGTTGATCATGTCACTATTTGTACTTAGCAATGGCTCTATCCAATATATCATGGACCTATTGGCAGATGTGTTGAATGTGCTCAATGAAGTTGCTTTCCTTGTCGTCTTCGAACTGGACATGATCCGAATCTGCCTGAGTAGATACAAATGGTATGGCCACATCAATGGGACATAGTGGCTGGAATCCCAAACCCACCTAAAAAGGGTTGTGGCCAGTCGAGTTGTGGAGATCTCTGTTATAGCTATGCTGGACATAGGGGAGGCTCTCATCCCATGTGTCTGGATGCTTTGAGTTGTACACATGCAGAATGTGCATGATCATCCTGTTGACAACCTTTTTCTAGCCATCTGTTTGGGATGGAAAGTCATGGACTTAGTGAGCTTGGTGTCCAACATCGACCAGAGGCTGGACAAAAATGTACTGAGGAACCTGTTATCTCAATTTGAGATGATAGACTGTGGGATCCTAAAGTGTACTCACACTCATTCAAAGAAGAGTTTAACAGTGGCTTCTGTTGTGATATTGTTTGCATAAATTTCAAAATGCCATGGAAAATTTAACGAAGAACACATGTCATTGTAATAGTTATTTATAAGTTTTGGTTAAAATGGTGGCTTTAATAAAGTTGTCTTTTAGTTTAAATGATGGCTTTAATAAAGTTTTGAAAGTGTATATCATACATAAATATACATGGGTTTTAGATGGGAAGAATGTGGGACAAAATCGATATAAATTTTATTTCCTTCCATCACCATGGGCTTGTAACTATATGCTAACCATGATCATTAATTGGGAAACAAGCCTTATAGATGCCATATTAAAAAAGTTTGGTATAAAGAGAACTGAGCTTTTATTTTGTTTGAAAAATAAGAATATAAAAATATATAATATATTATATATAATAAAACAGTTTTTTCATCAATATTAAATGAGAAACTTTTCAACTCAACTCAATAATGCATGCTGGTAGATTGATGAATTTGTCATTTCTTTTTGAGTTGATTTCTCATTCACTCTCACTAATCTTCTAAGAGGACATTTTGTAAAAGTCAAATGAATACTTCAAAGTAAAAATTTATTTAATTAACTTTGAATATTAAATATTGATTTTATTTTTAAACATTGATTTTTTAAAGAAAACAATAAATAAGTATCTTAACTACTTTTTAATAATTATTTGTTTAAATTGGTTAAAATCATAAATAAGTATGGTAAATTATTGAATGGATAGATCATTTATACTACTAAATTATTAATTATTATTTAAGTTTATTTTTATAAGTAATTATTGATATACAATTTAGTGTTTAATTTTTATTATTCAAATGGTTTTGGAAATAAAATACAAGATGTTGGGACGTAATGTTAGAATTAAGTTTATACTAGTGGAAGTGAAATGAAAAGAGGTGGTGATAAATATCATTGTCATAGATATAATAAGTTTGTAGTTACCTAATAAAATAATAATGTATCTTTAAAACAATTATCCATATTTACTAGAAACTTATAGTTAGGTTATGGAATAATATATGCATGTGCTTTAGCGAGCTTACTATTGCTTACAATAAAGTAAAGTAGAAGAAATTATTGTAGCTTGTTCTTGTGATATAGTTCAATGGACAAGGGGGTTAGTATTTACTAGATGACATTTGATGTTGAAAATTATTTACCTTCTACCTATTATGTTATTTTTCTTAGATTTCTCATTTTTGTTCCCTGTTACCAAATAATAACAAAAAACCGAAGAAAATTATAATATATACGTAACCATCCCCATGGCTTCTTCTGTTGACTAATCAAGAAATTTTTTAGAGGTATCTTATTGATGAAATATATATAATATAAAGGATTTGTATCACATTCATGCTCCTATTGTGATTCCTCTAACACTTCCTCCACAACCTTCTTTCAACTTCCAAGAAAAATTCTCTCAACCATTGGTTATATTTCTATCCCCCTTTCCATATATTCAACTTGTCCATTCATGCTTTAGTCCTTCCCTTCTCGTCATTAACTCCACTCACGAGTGGAATCTTTCTAAAAGAATCTCCCATACCTTATCCTTCCACCGTTTTTCAAATATTACACCTCATTTCTCATACTGCTCTTCTCTCCCTTGATCTTACGCCTCCTCCATAGTACCATTTGAATTTAACTATTCATTTTTTTGGATTCACCGTAGACTACTACCAAGCACAAGTTCTTATGCTAACGTGATTACTGCGTTAAAAACAATATAGTCTCGTTTCACCAAAACCATCTTCACGTAGGTTACAATTTATTTTACCATTGAACTCATCCTCTACTTGTGAAAAATAATGGCTAAATTTAGTTGCAAATTCAGTGATCTATGATTCTATTATGATTTTAACATTAAAATCAACAACTCTTACAAATTCAAGATTGACTATATACAATACAATTAGGTTCTAATCATTTCACTAAACCTCTCTCCTCACTTTCTAGGCTAGTCAAGGATGCTTCCCTACTCTACTCATCTAGTCAAAAAACACCACTGGCTATTATACTAAGATGACATCATAGTTGTCATGGTAATCATGAAATAATGCACATTGAGAACCTTGGCATATTGACTCAAAAATAGGTTTAATTTTCTAAACTAATGATGTTCCACATGGCGCTAGGTTAACACGAAAATAATACTTCCAAAAAATACAAACTTCATGATAATATTCCATGATGAAACCATTTTTTAATCAATTTGAGGCCTAGATACAAATCGATGTGCAATAAGAGGTTCATTGTTATCTAGGTGCTAGCATTTTCAATCCCCTTGATGGGAGATGTTTCACCCGCATTATACCCAACAATCAATGGTTGTCTATGGATTTAATTAATATAGCTAACATGATCAATGTCCACCCTAAACGCATCCTTAGCAAACACCACATAAAGAGCTAATTGATAACCATTATCTCTAATAATATCATTCTAACCAATAAGTGAAATAACTTATCCAATCAAAGAATAGTGATTTTTATAGAATAGATAAACAACACAATTAAATATATCATTACCATAAACTAGAATTTGAAAGGACAACCTTATTCCATTGATTTGAATTATAATCTAGTACGTACATCATGACCTAGTCTTATCAATGTGTAATGTGGAATAACATTATAGAATAGTTTTCAAATCCAACACATTCAATTAATTAACATTTAAACTTTATTTACCACTATCTAAACAATATTTATCTAATTATTTAATATAATAAAACCATATATACACATTTATTTGAAGTTGGAAAGGTTAATTCAAAGCCATGTATTTGTTGGAGGAATTCAACCTCCCTTAGTCACCAACTAGGTGATATTTGTCTCACATTTGGCTAGGTAGACTCAATTTTCCACCACTCTCTTAACATATATTTTAATTTAACTATATTTAAACTAAGTTAATTTAACTATATTTTTATCTAACACCACACATCTTTTTTTTCCCATGAAAATGTTTCTAGAAGGTAGTTGCACCTTTTGTCGAAAAAATGAAATTTCCATATAAATCTATACAAATAATAGATTAAAATTAACAAATATGATAATAAAGTTTATAAAATAATGCAATCATGAATTATCTTTCTATTTTAGTTGTAATTTTTATTAATATAAATTGGTTTGTTTTTATTGTTCTTTACTCTAATTTAACTATATTTAAACCAAGTGAAAGTAGCTACTATGTAGCTCTTATTCAAATGTAAGAACTCCTACGATAATTCTTTTCAAAATTCAATAATTAAATTAAGTCACAGGAAACACTAGCTATATGTGGTAAATCTAAATAAAATCTATTTATAGATTAAAAAAAACACCACATAAATTTAATATAAGATCATTTTCAAAAATCCTATATAGATATTCGTGAGTTTGTGTCGAGAGTTTGTGTCGAGGTAAACATCAATAAGTAAAATAATTATGGAATGAAAAAAATTCAATAAACCCGAATTTTAGACTATAAAAATATGATGTTTTGATATTGGAATCATCAGCAAATTGTTAAACACTCGGACTCTTGCTCTCAAATATGTGCTGAATCAAAGAGGCGATAAGACTTCAAATCCATATCGAAGGGAATAGCGGCATGAGAATAATGTAAATAATTAATGTTCAAAAAATCAGAAAGCAACATCTATATATCAAAATGTGAATGGTTGTCCAACAAATCTCGGGACATCAATTATCTGCGCCATAAAAAATAATTAAAATACAAATCTATAATGTATACTTATTCTAAATGGAAAAATATAATCCAAATTCAAATCAAATAACTAGTAATCACAAAAACAGTGGCATAAAAAAATATGGGATAGTTCGGATATTCCATAATTTTCATTTTTAATCAAGTTTTGATAATGAGTTTTGGTGTAGACTCGAAACCTCGATAAAATAAAAATGAAAACTGTGGAACATCTGAATTTAAATTCTAAAAAACCACACCACAAAAATCTACAATCCATTATCTTGACCTCATACAAAGGGGAAATATGGAAGGAGATAGTAATATGGAAAAGGCAAGGGTTAAAATACAAAAGAAAGAGTCAGATCTACACTTCCTCAAGCAATGCAAAGATTTCCAAACATGGAGGATGGAATCAATCACACAACCATAACCATATTTATTACTATTGTCTCTCTTCTTTCTAAATCAAGCCCTGATGATGAATCATAGTCTAGACTTGAAACTTCCACAAAATAAAAATGAAAATTGTGAATAATCAACAGAATTCCATATCAGCCTCCAATCTTCCCTTATATTTTTTGGAAGGCAAAATGTCCTCTGAAGATCATACACTTTGCCTGGCTTGTTTTCTACAACAAGAACTTATCATGGGACAACCTCAGGAAAAGATATTGGCAAGGACCCAGCAGATGCACTATGTGTAAATCAGAAGAAGAAACAAACCTCCACATGTTCATCAAATGCCCAATCATCCAGCAGACATGGTATGTATTATCAAACATCTTTGATTTTCAACTGACTGATTTTCTCTCTCCTAGTGCAGCCCTTATATGGTGGAGCAAACAGTCCGGGAATAGACGTTATCTCATCCTCATCCTGCTATGGGCCGTTTGGAAATGGCGGAATGCACATATTTTCACCGACTCCGTCATGCCTACATCGTCCATTTCTGACAACATATTGACTGATTGGCACATGATTTATGGACCTACATGAACCACACATCATCTCTGATATACCCTCTATGAAGAGAAGTTTCTTTTTCTGCTTTATGATTATCATAGAATCTGATATATGCATCACTAGAACTGGACAAAATTTTGTTATATGCACAGTTATATGCTCAGTTATATGCACATATGTATTGGACACTATGGATGTGTCACTCATCTGAAATTATATGATCTCAATATAATATATCTCGCTTTTTTCTTCTGAAAAGAAAAAAAAAATGAAAATTGTGGAATATCCAAATTTAAATTCTAAAAAACCACAACACAGAAATCTACAATCCATAATATGGAAATAATTAACATCATAAAAAGAGAAAGTAACATAGGAATGATTAGCCAAACAAATACATGGGGAGAACAATTATCTTCCTCTGGAATGAACAAAAACACAGAATTATGTGATATCTTTCCGACGATTGAAAATGCAAATAAACCCTTCTTAACTCAAATCCCAATTTAGGATTTAAACCTCAAAAATAAATATTCGAATTTTACCCAAGGTCAGTTTGAACGCGTTAAAAGAACATATATATTAAGATATTTTATTTTAAGAAAATAAAATAATACGTTTGCAATCCGATTTTAAGAAAGGCAATAATACGTCGGGACTGTTTTCTTTTCAAGACCTTTGTGAAGTCGTCTCTTCTTTATTAAAAAAGACAGTTTCTGCTCATTGCTATTTTGCTTACTAAGAAATGTATTTTAGGTTTCTTTGAAAAAATAAAAGGTATAATTCAAAAATATATAATATTTATAATAATATAAAATATTTGATAAACATTTCGTTTTTCTCTAAAATATTGAATCCAATGCCATTGACGATCTTTCCGATCACAAATGTTACATCCGATTAAAATGAAATATAAATTGATCTCTAGGGGATTCAAAATTCCCAATTCTGAACCATGTAATCCATTGAGTTTGATGGTTTATTGATTCACAAAGGTTTGAGTTGGATGGTTTAGTGATTCACAAAGGTTTAGAATAGCCACCATTATAGTAGTTAGTCTTACTGTCTAGTTTAAATATAGTTAAATTATAATAATAATATTGAATTTAAATTACTTCCTCGATCGGGGTGGAGATAAAAACGGTGACCAAAAATTCTGACTAGCACGCGCCATTACTCTAGGCGTCCATCATGAGGAAGGATGTGATGGCGAGCAGGGAAGATCGATCCCAAGGCGAGGAGTAGGGGGCATCATGAGAAGACAGGAGAAAGGATCGGCGGCGATAGAAGAAGATAGTTCTGGAGAGATGGAACTGGAGATAGGAAAGGGGAAAGGTCGGGCAAGGGATACCTTCGAGGTTGGTCAATGCAGCAGGGGCAGACCGTCGAAGCGAGGGAACAGGAGGAGAAGCAGAGGACGGGGTAGACCGCGGCAGGCTCCCCAATCTGAGCTAGAAACTCAGGCCTGGAGTCAACAGAAGAAAGGAAGGCGCTCCATGGAACAGGCAGCGAAGGACGCGGAGAAGGCGTACATTCAAGGGATAGATAGCGATATAAGGAGGATGATCGACGTGATGGAATTCAGCGTGCTTGAGTAACCCTCCGACCCAGAAATGGAGGAGTGGATAACTCTTCTTCCGGACCCGGGGAATACGCGCAGCCGCCTGACATTATACAAATGGGCTCTTCACATGTATTGGGTAATGAAACATTTGCTAGCTAGAGCAATGGAGCAGGTTGCTGTAGAGATGACAGAGATTGCCCAAGGGATGCCGGTTGTGAAAAAGGAGATGCAATCTGCAACTTATGCTGCGAAATCAGGACAACAAAATCGAGGAAGTCCGAGTCTTGCTAAAGGAATTGGCCATGGTGCAGCGTGAGGGGAATGCAAGCAAGAAATTTGGGTAGAGTGATTGTCTGCTCTGTTATTTTTTGAATTTTGTGATAAACTTTAGAGAATCAATCTATATGGAAGTTATATTATGGGTCGAAAACTAGATATTGAAAAGCAGAAAGTAGATAGTGATGTGTTTTGGTTCTAGGTATGTTGTTTTAAGTTTGACAAGTAAACATTCACAAACTATGCTTCTATGGGTGACCAACAGACCTGGTTTCCCTTCGGGGCAGGTTGAGGTCACAGGTTTTGTACAGTTTCACTTTGGTTGTATATAATAAAAATGGTAACACCGTAGCTTAAAAATATTGAATTTAAATCATTGTTAAAGTTTAGAATTCTATCAATTTAAATTTTATTGATTGATAAAGTCTATGTGTACAATTAAAGAACAAGGTCCTGATTTCAATGCTTATGCAAATATAGCTTTAAAAACTATAATATGTTATACTTGTATTTACATTTGAACTATATTAATTGTATAAATCAAAGTTGTCAGTCCAAATAAAAAATTGCATATTCAATAAATAATTCTTTTACTATAATTATTAATTTATAAAACCCCATATATATTTTTTTAAAAATTTAAATTTATCTTTGAAAAAAAATAATATAACATTGATTTATTATTTAATTTATAAAATGTGTATGTTTTAACTTATTAAAATTTCAATTTAATTTTAAACATACATATATATTATTTATTTAAAATCTGAATTGAAATAATTCAGTTTTTTTAATTATAATTATTAGTTTTAAGTATTGAGGGTTTTAGCAATGCATTGTATTAGATATCATTTTCAGGATTCAATTGTCTTAACTAAGTTATTCATCTATGACCATTTCCATAAGAGGTAGTAGTCACTGACTAATTTCTCATTGATTTTTGAATAGTCCACTTAGCACTCATTGCATCAAAGGCATTCATCTATGACCATTTCCATGAGAGGTAGTAGTAACTGACTAACTTCTCATTGATTTTTGAATAGTCTACTTAGCACTCATGGCTAAGTGGACTATTCAAAAATCAATGAGGAGTTAGTCAGTTACTACTACCTCGCATGGAAATGGCCATAGATGAATGACTTACTTAACCCAGTTGAATCCGAAAATAATATCTAATAATTATTAATTTTAAAAACATATTTGATATGATAATAAATGAGTGCAATGTATTAATAAAAATTATGATGTATTTTACAATCCAAATGTTCAAAATTTTAATCAATAATAACCAAAATAAATATTAATATTAATATTTTTTTTATAAAAAATAGAATATTATTTTATATAGTTAAACTTTGTTAAATGAAAATAAATTTAATACCTTTCACTAACTAGTTATGGGTCAAGGCAAAACCTATTGTGCGATACTGAGGTGCGCAGTGTGATACCGAGGTGTGCAGGATAATAAGGCTGACATCGATGGACGGATGTACGGATGTTGAACGGCCAGTGTAGTTTATTTTCACAAGCGGTAGGAGACAAATAACCAATCTGTCCATGGCTATAACATGGCTATAAATGCAGAGGGGTTTTTATTTTCACAAATTGTAGGCAACAAATAAACAGCCTGCCCATGGCTATAAATGAAGGGGTTTTCGTTTTTACAAATGGTAGGCAATAAATAATCAGTTTGCTTTTCGTTTGGTTATAAATGCAGGGGTTTTTATTTTTACAAATTTTACGACATAAATAATCAATCAGTTTGTTCTTGATTATAAATATAGGGGTTGTATATACTTTGTAGTTGGATAATTGGTTTGCTAAAATTTAAACTAATTATAAATATAGGGGTTGTATATATCTTGTAGTTGGATAACTGGTTTGCCAAAATTTAACTATAAAGTTATATATGTTAATTATAAATGCAGAGGTTATATATACTTTGTAGTTGAATAACTAACTTACCAAAATTTAACCATAAAATTATATATATCTAACGTCAAATAAATAACCCACCAAAATCTTGTATATACTAATTGTTAAATAACTTGCTTGCCAAAATCTAACCATTAACATATACAACCAGTTAATTATTTTCACAAACTGTCAGTCCATGGCATTGATATTATTGATGGACAGACGAATTATTTTCAAAAACTGTCAGTCCATGGCATTGATATGATTGATGGACGGACGCTGGATCCTGGAAGGCGTGTGAAATTTGATTTGTCCACTTCCTGCTCTAACGAACGAGCCCACGAGTTGAATAACGAATTACAAATTTCCAAGTTGAATAACAAATTGCAAATTTTTTTGGACATTTTAAGCTGGTTAACTAGTCTGTCATAGGGCATTAATAAATTGAAAATAAAGACTTTGGTGACTACATAAATTGAAAATAAAGACTATGTGTTATATTGTTATACAACATGCATGTACCAAGGCATTTAATGCCCTATGGCAGGTTGGTTAGCCTTTGCCGTCGTAAGTAGACCTGGAATTTGAAATTTTACAAAGTTTGTGTGGTTTCTCTTTTCTTTTGGTTTCCTATGAAGCAAAATTTTGAAATATTAAAAGTGATAGTGACATAAATTTTTGAAACATTAAAAGTGATAGTAAAATAAATTTAAAACTTTGAATTTCGTTTCTAAAAATTCTGATAAGTGGTTTATAGACCAATGTTAAATGAGATAATCTGCAGCATTAATTTATTGTCACTGTTCTTTGGTTGATTAGTTAAAAATGAGATTATTATGATTCTCTAATGGCACACAGTTAGTGTACATTTTATAAACCATTTACAGTCTTCAACAATTATAAAATCCAAAATGTTCTTTACTAATCTTTTCAAAATTAGGAGTTTAGGAGTTTATTGTATATGTGTACGTTGGTAACCATAGTTCATTCTCTTGCTTCCATCATCTCCATCATACCAATCTTCATTATAGGTAATCTAAACGTTCACTCATCAAATTAACTATTTTGATGCATACAATCTAAGTATAAAGTGTAAAGGTGGAAATGTAAATTGTGATTTTTAATCATTTTGGTGTAGCATTTTAACTCTATTCAATTTATGGGAGTGGCCATGTACAAATAACAGAGAAATCTCATTTATGGGAGGTTTTGGTTTATTGCTAAAGTAACTGAAATAAAGTAACTGAAAAAAAATAAAAAATTGTTTAGTAAGATGTGTAGATTTTTGGAAAAAATTATTGTATTTAAAAAGATTTTTACATTTTAAAGATAATATTATTGAAAATTTTATTTAAATAATTTAATGCATGAATATTTTGGAAAGATATTTTCAGAATTTATTAAGTAAAAAATTAATATTTGTATTTATGTTGTCTTCTGTTTTTGTAGATTATATAAATCTGTGATTTTCAATGTAAATGTTAGCAATTTTATTACTTTGTATATGATTGAAAAAGGTATGTCCCATACTAGATTGCATTTTTAGAGGCTTAAAAAAATGCATTTTTATTAATTATATATTTTTTAAAATATTGATTATTTAATATTTGAATGTTACTGATATTTAAAGTTAATATATGTACATTTTTTTCTTGAAATAAATAGAATTTCACTTTTCTATTTTAAGTATTGTTTCTTTTTAAATTTAAAAAACATTTTATTTTGAACCTTAAGAGAATTATGGTTTTAAAAAATTACTTAACATTGAACTTGATAATTTTTTGTTGTTATAAAATTAAAGTAATGAGTTTGTTTGTTTTCAGTTTTCTATGTGGTTAGGTGATATAACAGAGCCTGGAATTTGAAATTCAAGACAAGTGTTTTTCATTTTTAAACTTATTTTATAGTTGATAATTTTTTTAAATGACTCGTAAAAATAAATTTAAACTCTAAATTTGATACCAAATATTTAAATTAATTATCATAAATTTTAATAGTTGGTTGTGAATAGGAAGGTTCAATTGGATAAGTTACCATAACTAATTGAACCATTTCCCTCTTCCTGAGAGCTTAAATGCCCACAACTCTACACTTTACTTTACATTATCATTCATGTGACTTAATTGGTTATCTATCTCATCTTTTACATTATCAATTGTGTCATGTAAGAGGAGCTCTCAATAGAAAATAAAGAGAGTTGGAAAATAAGGGATGATAGTGGTTGAGAAATCAATCCAAAAACCTTATGTTGAAAAGTGCACACCTTTCATTAATGGAGTTGACTACTATTGGTTCACCATGAACAGAGCAAGCAAGAGCTAATTATTAAATAGTTTTTACATTGTTTTTAGAGGGGCCTCTTCTTAATGGTTTTGGCATTAGGTCAGATATGCATATTTACATGTAGAGGAGGGCTAAACTTTGAAAGAATCAAGATCTCCCATGTATTAATGGTTCACTGAATATGCATATTTACATGTAGAGGAGGACTAAACTTTGAAAGAATCAAGATCTCCCATGTGTTAATGGTTCACTGAATATCGAGCTACATGTCCACTAAAAAAGAAAACTAGATAGGTCTCCTCTCCTCAACCTAGCCAAGCATTGTTATTTTTTATGATAAGGATTCATCTTGTAGGGATACCCAAGGCAAATCTCTGTGATATTAATGATAAATATCTTCTACTTATAATTTTGGATTTCTCATTGCTATATATTGAAGTATATTTAATTTGCTCGTAATGTTCCATTCCCACTTAGGACTTCGAGATTTTTAAGATTGAAAATTTGTGGTATGTTGGAGACACTCTGGCAAGGAGGGCTTCTAGAGAGAAAATAAAGACTAAAAAGAAAAAAAAAACTAAATTCAACACACATAAACTGGCACAACTGCAAAACCCCAAACAATGCTACCCTAACAGTGACGACAACACATATAGTGTTGTCACCGATGGTGGTGTCACTGTCCACCGATGGTGGTGTCACTGTCGGTCCTATCACAACTAGTCCTATCATTGCTAGTGCTATCATTGTGCACTGATAGTATTGCGTACTGATAGTGCAAAAAATTCAGGCAAAACCCTAACACTACAAAAACATAGTTGCTACAGGAAACGACCCAAACGACTACCAATGACCAGGTTTTGCTATTGTTAATTGAACCCATTAAACCAAAAATATTCACACAACATCATTGTACTCTATAATTGATTGTAGCCACAAAAACTGGTTGTAGAAATGCACAGAAAACAAAATAATACTAGCATCATAATGTACAGGCTGCATAAAGCCAACAAGCTATATTTCACAAGTTGTTGTACAAAACACATAGGAAATCATTGCAACTAAAACCATATAATATCATACTCACAAGAATTTGTTGTTGTATATTTCATAGATTGTTGTACATGAAACCATGCTGCTGCAACACAAAATTGTGCAACAAACTAACCCACAAGCCACAAATTTGTTGCAAATAAAACCATAGAACAAAGTTGTTGCCGAAAATGAGTGTAAATACCTCCATGAACAACAACTAAGACTAGAAATTTACACACATAAGTTTTTTGGTAAATAATTCATAATTGTTGCCAATAAAACACAACATAAAACCCTTAATTGTTGCCAAGATTGCATAAATTTTGCAACAAATAAGAACATTAAACATTGACAACACATGAACAAGAACTAAAATCAGCACATTATGCCCCAATGTTGCAAATAAAAACATGTGGCTGCAACCCAAAACTATACAACAAATATTTCCCAAAATTGTTGTAATGCACAAAAAACTATTGCAACTAAGAACTCCTTGCTGCAAATAAAACCATTGCTACCCATAGTAGGAAATTGTTGCAAGAACATAAACAAGTTGGAAATCAACAAGTATAAGGCTGCAATCTTGATTCCCTTTCCATTAACACAAAATGAGATTTACATCATAGGAAGCCTTCCCTGCCATGGGGGCAGGGACACTGCGTAGCTCCTCCAAGCTCCCTACTCACTCCTAAAAACATCTATGTAGTACACTCTTGAAAGAGACTAACAAAAAGACATACCTAAATCCTCTCTTACATGCTCTTAAAAAACCCATGTATAATCCCTAACGCTAACATCATGGAGGATTATTTAAATATTTTGCTAAAAATATCTTGCAACACCTTTTCCCTCCATGAAAAAATCAAATTTACTTCATTTACATCAGCCATTTGCATTTGCATTTTTCATTTACATTTTTTTACCATTTCACACTTACATTTGGATTTACAATTACATTTACATTGAATTCCAAAATTAACCCAAAGTTATATTTGGGCTCCAACAGGCCCCCAACACAAAAACTTGGCTCATCCCCAAGCCAGCCATATGCGAACATCCGCCGTGACTTGTGTTGTTGCTGTGCAACCCAAATCCTCCTTTGAATTTTGATCTGCAATTTGCTCCCATACTCTACTCTAATTTGCGCATCCTCTTTGTACATAGCTTCCTTTTTGGGCGTCCCAGCCTCCTGCTCGTAAGACCCCATCCATTTCTCCTTCTCTACTCTATTACCTACTGCAACATGCACTCATCTCTCAGTCGCTCACCTTTCTTCCACTATCCCTGTCCATTGCACTTGCTCAAATACTCTATCCTTTGTCACAGGTGCTGTTGTTGGATTTCTTTGCTCCTACGGGGTTAAGGTCTCCCTATGCACAAGTCTGCCTCTACATATTTTGTTGTTCTGGGGAAGTTGAAAAAGAAATGGAGCAGCTAGATACACTGGTGGGGTTCTTAATAAATACTTCCCATATGTTTGTCCCATATCTCTTTTCGGTGTTGCATACTCTCAATTAGGTTGTAGCTCCTCGGACACAATTCATTGCATAATTTGTAGCCAAGAAACTAGCATTCTTCTTGAAGTTACAAGTTGGTCATGCCCATAACCTTCCTCAAACCACATGTTCATCCACTTGGGCTTCTCTTCATCGTTGTTGCCACCCCTCTAGAGATGTGTACCAAGCATTTCCCGACTAGTGCACATTGTTGGCGATGCTCTCACCAGAAGGGCCACCAGAGAGAAAATAGAGACTAAAAAGAAAAAATAAGCTAAATTCGACACACATAAACTGACACAACTGCTAAACCCCAGACAATGCTACCCTAACAGTGGTGACAACATAGATAGTGTTATCACCACCAATGTTATCACTGCTAATGCTATCACCACTAATGCTCTCACTGCGCATCGATAATATCACACGCCGACAGTGCTACGCATCGAAAGTATTGCACACTTACAATGTTAGAAATACAGAAAAAAACCTGACACTCTAAAAGCATAGCTACTAGAGGAAATAACCCAAATGACTATAAATGACTAGGTTTTGCTACAACTAATTAAACCCATTGAACCAAAAATATTCACACAACACTGTTGTATATTAAAAATGATTGTGGCCACAATTTTGGTTGTAGAAATGCGCTAAGGACAAAATAATACTAGCAGCATAATGTACAAATAATTGCATAAAACTGACAAGCTATATTTCACAAGTTGTTGTACAAAACACATAGGAAATTGTTGCAACTGAAACCATATAATACCATAATCACAAGAAACTATTGTTGTACATTTCATAAGTTGTTGTACATGAAACCATGTTGTTGCAACACAAAACTATACAACAAACTAACCTACAAACCACAAATCGTCTATAAATAAAACCATAGAACAAAACTGCTGCGGGAAATAAGCATAAGCACCTCCATGAACAAAAATTAAGACCAACAATTTACACACATAAGATTGTTGCAAATAACTCATAATTGTTCCAATAAAACAAAACATAAAACCCTTAATTGTTGCCAAGATTGTAGAAATTTAACATACAACAACTAAGAACAACAAACATGGAAAACAAATGAACAACAAATGAAATTAGCACATTATGCCCCAATGTTGCAAGTAAAAACATGTGGTTGCAACTCAAAACTCTGCAAGAATTGCTGCCCATAATAAGAAATTGTTGCAAGAAAAAAAAGAATTTGGAAATCAACAAGTATAAGGTTGGAATCTGGATTGACTTTCCAATTAGCACAAAATGAGATTTACATCATAGGAAGCCTTCCCTACCATGGCAGTAGGGTTGAGTAGCCCCTCTAAGCTCCCTATTAACACAAAATGAGATTTACATCATAGGAAGCCTTCCCTACCATGGCAGTAGGGTTGAGTAGCCCCTCTAAGCTCCCTACTCACTCACGAAAACCTCTCTGCATCACACTCTCTAAACAGACTAACAAAAAGACATGCATGAATCTTTTGTTACGTGCTCTACAAAATCCCATATATAATCCCTAACCCTAACATCATGAGTAATTATTTTAGTATTTTATTAAAAATGTCTTCCAACACCATTTCCTTGCATAATTCGAATTTACTTAATTTAAATCCTTGCATAATTGGAATTTACTTAATTTAAATCCTTGCATAATTGGAATTTACTTAATTTAAATCCAATGTTATTTGCATTAGATTTTACAATTACAAACATTAAATTTCCAAAATTAACCCAAAGTTACATTTGGATTTCAACATGGTGAATCCATAATCAAAACAAGTCTTTCACTTAACCACAAAAATGTGCAAGTGTGTCATCAATCTTGACAACCATTGGTTCACTGTGAACAAAGCAAGCAAGAGCTAATTTTTTACCTTGCACATAAAATAATTTTTACATTGTTTTTGGAGGGGCCTCTTCTTAATGGGATTGGCATCATGCTTAAGTTATATATGCATCTTTACATGCAGAGGACGGTTAATCCTTCAAGAAGCAAGGTCTCCCATGTGTTAGATCTCCCATGTGTTAATGGTTCAATTTTTACATTATTTTTGGAGGGGCCTCTTCTTAATGGGATTGGCATCATGCTTAAGTTAAATAATCTTTACATGCAGAGGAGGGTTAATCCTTCAAGAAGCAAGGTCTCCCATGTGTTAGATCTCCCATGTGTTAATGGTTCATTGAATGTCGAGCTATATGTCTAATAAAAAATGAATGAGGCAAGTCTCTTCTCCTAGATCTAGCTAAGCATTGTTATTTGCTATGATCATGAGTCATTTTGTAAGGGTACCCAAGGCAAATGTGTTAGATCTCCCATGTGTTAATGGTTCAATTTTTACATTATTTTTGGAGGGGCCTCTTCTTAATGGGATTGGCATCATGCTTAAGTTAAATAATCTTTACATGCAGAGGAGGGTTAATCCTTCAAGAAGCAAGGTCTCCCATGTGTTAATGGTTCATTGAATGTCGAGCTATATGTCTAATAAAAAATGAATGAGGCAAGTCTATATGTCCAATAAAAAATGAATGAGGCAAGTCTCTTCTCCTAGATCTAGCTAACCATTGTTATTTGCTATGATCATGAGTCATTTTGTAAGGGTACCCAAGGCAAATCTCTTCAATATTAGTGACTAAGCTCTTATGCTTATAAATTTGGATTTCTCATTACCATAGCTTGAACTATACTTAATTATCTCTTAATGTTCCATTCCCACCCAATTTTCTTAGTGTTGTTGCAAAACTAAGGGTTGGAAATTTTTAAGATAAAAATGTTGTGTTAAATCTCTAATAAAAAACAAACACTTTACTAATCAAAACAAATTCTTTCACTTAACTACAAGCATGTTACTACACTGAATAATTGTACCAGGTACATTCACCCAAATAGATCACTTCGTGTGGGCTCAACCACAAACCTTGACCCTGTATAGAACAAATAAATCATTTCATGTAGACTCAACCACAAACCCTAACGCCAAAAATATTTAAAAAATTAAACCCATAATATATTAAAAAAATAAAGAATTAAAAAAAAGGAAAACTAAAATTAAAATAACAAAGCTTTTTTTAAAATAACTAGTCTCACATCTAGCTCCAAATTTTTATAAAAACATTTACCCAACAACCGGGACAAAAATTCACATTCATGAATCTACATAAAAAGTGAAGTGAGAGCATTAAAAAACAAATAAAATGTGAAGTGGCCGGCATTAAAAAACAAGTAACGGTAATTATATTCCCACTTGGCAGAACCGACAAATTTGAAAGACTCTAATTGACTTGTTGACTTCGGAGTCTTCCGCTCGATCGAAGTTACGTATTAACGGAAATGAAAGCGGAGAAAAGGTCTTGGTTTCGAAGTCCAGCTGGTTCAACAAGTTCGTTGGCGATCCAACGGCCCCTGAACACCCATATCCTAGGGCTTTCCTTCACGCCCACGTTCTCCGATTCCATCTCCATTTTTGGGAACCCCTGGTAACAGTTCTCGTATTTCGTATTTTGGAGAATTGTTTTAAGTGGGATTTTTTGGTGTTGAAATTTGGTGGAAAATTTTAAAGTGATATTTTGATTTATGTTATTTAAATTTATAGATTCAGTATTTTGAAAAATTTCTAAGGTATTTTTGCAAAAATTACTTATCAAACTTGTGATTTCAATAAATTCCTGTCAAATTTTAGAAAAATTAAAAAAAAAAAAACCCAAAAAAAACTTCAAATAAATTACACTAAAAACAACCAAAAAAATAATTACACTTATTAACAATTCAATGTCTTTTGCTTTCTACATTTGCCTTCTTGCATTCTTCCTCCTGTACTCCTCGATAACATGTCTCCACACTCCCTATGACGTCTGTAAAGGGGTTCATAAATGTGGCTGCCTTGATTCAAGCTATCCTTTCCGTGACAAAACCAGAGGCTGTGGTGATCTTGACTTTCAGCTTGCGGTGTGCTATTCATAGTTATTAAGTTTGAATTTTGAATTCTAATTAGAATTTGAATTTTAATGGAAAATAATTTTAATTCGAAAAAAAATAAATATTCTAGATCATAAATATGTAAAAACATATAATTATTTTAATATAAAATTTGT